>ML099346.1:54310-74601 GCA_003697995.1 Taxidea taxus jeffersonii
CCCCCTCCCTCGGTCCCTGGTTTTTCCCTGTCCCTTCCAGGCTTGGGTTATAAATAGCCAGAGCACATCTGAAGGGCCCTTTCAGCCACAATTCCTCATTTGGTTTGGGCTGATGAGGCTGCTCCCGGGGCTTGGGAACAACTGGGCCTGGCATTCCCCAGGGCACAAGTGTGCCAGCCCCAGGCTCTCTGCCACCATTTTTGTCTCCTACCGTGCAAGCTTCAAGTGCACGGCAGGATTGCCCCCATGAGTCAGACGAGCAGGTGGAATGGGAGAAGGGCCTGAGAGCCCAATGGTCCCTCCTGTGTCCCTTCCCCTGCCCAAGGAGGCATGAAATACCCTTGGAAGTCTCCTGGAGTAGCCCCGTCTTCGCTTCCCACGCCCCTAACCAGCATAGCCAGATCAACACCCACTTCTTCCCCAAACTCTGGAACATCTCAGAAGCTGCTCCCTAAATATCCAAGGCGTCTCTGCTCCACCCCACCCCAGCCGGCTGGAAATTCCAGTGAGTAAGGAGAATGCCCTTCCATTGCCATCGGGCACACAGACACCACTCAGAGGCCCTCAGTCCTCCCCCGGGGGGGAAATGACTCACAAATCCCAGCAATGCTCCCCTTCCTTTCCCCTCCAAGTGCCCTGAGCCAGCCCTGGACCTGAGCTTCCTTTCTGTGTCCTCCACACTCCGCGGCCTCAATCTGGCTCCTGTGCCTCCTTCCAGAGAAGCAACTTGCTCCAAAGTTCTCCAAACTGCCTTATTCCGAAGTGAGAGACCTCTCTTTCCTACTCCACAGCCTTGGCAGTCTGACTGCTCTGGCTAAGGTGGGCCCTTCCTTCTCCTGCCTGCTGGAGTCACCCACACACGACCCCGGCCTCAGCCTGCTGCTCTCTCCCCTTGATGAACTCCTCCCTTCTCGCTTCCCAGCCAATGGTGGCCCGTCACCATGTGTAGCTCCAGCAACCTGCTCAGCTCCAAGCACAACATCTCCACTGTTGGCTGGCTCTCTTCACTTGGAAGTCCTGCCAACAGCCCCTCGACTCCACATATCCAGAGCAAAGGACCCTTCCCCCTCCCTAAGCCAACTTCCCCTTCTGGCTTCTCCACTTCTGTTGGCAGGGCCGCCATCTTGCGACTCTTCCTTCCCTCACTCCCCACATCCCTTTTACCGAGTACCTTTGGTTCTGCCTTCTTTTCCTCTTCTAAAGCCAACACCCCAACCAAAGTTTGCAGTATCTCGCCCCTACACAGTCACAATCCATTTTGAGCCCTGATGTTGCCTATCTATCTACCTGGTCACAGTGTTTGCTCCTTCATACCCAGTGAAGGCCTGGCATTACAAACATGAATCTGGGAGACACAGCCGTTAGAGTGCTCTCAACCTATAGGAAGTGAAGGCCACAGGGACAAAAGAGACAGTGTCTTGGTGATCACCACAGTGGGAACACAGGACAAAGGCACTATCCCTGCCTTAGAGAAAAAGCTTCTCAGGAGGGTGACTTCTGAGCAGTAGCTGGAAAAGGGGAAGAGTTGGCAGGCAAAGGGAGGAAGACCAGAAAGGAGAACTTCTGGTGAATAAACACAGATGGAGGACAGAATAGAAAAGGGGCAGGAGGTGAACTTGGAGAAGTAGGCTGGAACCACACTATGGAGGATGAGAGGCATGGACTGCCCCATGGGTGAGGGTCACTGAGCTTTTCTCTTTTTTCTTTTCTTTTCTTTTCCTTTCTTTAAAGAGGGAGGTGGGAGGAGCAAAGGGAGAGGGACAAAGATAGAATCTTAAGCAAGCTCCACACCCAGCATGGAGTCAGACATGAGGCTCGACCTCACAACCCTGAGATCATGACCTGAGCTGAAATCAAGAGTCAGATGCTTAACCCACTGAGATTTCTGACACTTGCCAAGTGCACACTCTCAAAGCCACTGAGAGTTTCCTCTCCCCAAACCCAATGGCCTTCCCTCACACTCATTCTCCATCCCTCATTCTCTTAGCCACTAAATCAGTATTTATTTATTTAAAAGATTTTATTTATTTATTTGACAGAGAAATCACAAGTAGGCAGAGAGGCAGGCAGAGAGAGAGGGAAGCAGGCTCCCTGCTGAGCAGAGAGCCTGATGCGGGGACTCAATCCCAGGACTCTGGGATCATGACCTGAGCCGAAAGGTAGAGGCTTTAACCCACTGAGCCACCCAGGTGCCCTTCAGTAAGTATTTATTAATGGCCTCCTGTGCACTGGCATTCACAACGCAGCCACAGTGGGACATTATGTCTACCTCCATGGAGCAGACAGACTTGGGAACAGACTGACCATCGTGAGCCAAGGCAGTACCAGGAGTAAGACACGATCTCAGAACTATAAGGCTGAAGTACAACTCTCCCCAAAAGGATAACATGGAAATACCTACTGTGATTTTAAAGGTTCACACCCCCTGACCCAGCAACTGCACTTTAAAGGATTCTTCTGCAAACACATTCCTACCAAGGGCACAAAGATCTCTGTACAAAGATATTCACTGCAGTGATGTTTATACCAGTGCAAGACTAGAAACAGCCAAATGTCTAGCAGAAGGGGATGGTTAAGTGACTTATGAGATATTCATAAAGTAATAAAGAAAGAAGAGTGAGGTAGATCTTTACTTACTGATGTACAAAATGTCTAAGACTTATTAAGTAAGATAAGGAAAGTGAATTACATAACAGCACCAGTATGATTTAAGTGGGGGGAGCATATATCTAATATGTCACATGGAAGAATAAGAAGTATACAACCAACTCTTCACAAAAGTTCTGTCTGTAGGATGGGACTTTAGGACACTTTCACTTTCTACATTACATATTTCTGTAAAGTTAGAATTTGCAGTGATGTAACCAGGGAAAATAAAGAAGTTAAAAAAAGAAGTGTGGCAAGTGCTACGATTGGGAAAGTAGACAGCTCTGGGGGCACAAGACAGGAGCAGCTGATGCAGCAAAGGGAGAATCATAGAAGGTTCTCCGGAGGAGGCAACATTGAAATTCATACCCCAAAATGTTCAGGGGTTAGCCAGGCCAGCAGGCGCAGCGGGGGAAGACAGACAGGACTATGTGAGCACAGGAAATGAGTTCAGTCTGGGGGAGAGTGTGCGTTCAATTATTCAGCCAACATTTACTGAGCATCTACTAGGTGCCAGACACAGTTCTAGGCACTGGAGTTTTTGGATGAACAAACATTTGGTTACAACTGACAAAGCTCCATCTTGGAGCTCACATTCTAGTTGAGAGGTTGGTGATGACCTGCAAAAATAGGCAGGAGTCAAGTGGTCAGATCCAGCAGAGCCTTAACAGCATTGCTAAGAGCTAGATTTTGCCACTAGGAGAAAAGAGAAAAGGAAGGAACTGGAGGGTTTTAAGCAGGGAATGAGGAGGCCATTGTTCAACAGTCATACCTCCCGGTGACATCAGATTATTCTTTCTAAAACACTGCTCCTCTGTGCCCACAGGAAGCCACCAAGTCATCCCAAACAAGGGCAGTGGGGCCCTTGCTGGCGACTCAGCCAATCCAACTGTTGACAACAGTCTCCTACTCACTCTCCCCTTAATGGGCCGGGCCATTCTCACCTTCAGGCCTCATCCTGGGCTAGAAGCCTCTTTTCCTTCCTCTCTATCCCCAGCATTCCCAACTTTCTGGGCAAAGCTGAAGCTTTCCTCCAGATTTGCTGGAGCTCAAGAGACTCTGGGCCACTAAGAACTGGCCCCAAGGGGCCAGTACCAGAAGCAGGCAGAATCTGCTAAGGCCACAGACAGAATCAGATGCATCATCTTCCTAATAACTGTGTTCCTCCCTCTGCCTTTCCTCCTCTGTTGTAGAAATCATCCCAAAAATCATACATAGAATTTAGTTACATAAAGCAAATGCCGGGTGTCAGTCAGTACATGACACTATTTATGCAGTAAAACAAACAAAGAAAAAAGAACTTCCCTAGATTCTGGATTTCAGTCCTCACTCTGCCTCTTGCCATTTGTGTGACCCTGGCCAAGTCATTCTAACTTCTAGGGTCTCAGTTTCCTTGTCTGTAAAATGGGATTACAGTACTAACTCCAGGGTTACAATGAAGACTAGTACATGTAGGGCAGTGCCTGTCAAGTGTCAGCCCTTGTTAGGCACTAGCTAGTCTCCTTTTCTTTGGCAGGGGTGGTAGGGTGTGGGGAGCACAGAAGTGGGGGGCCCTAGCTCACTCCCTGTTTCACCTCCCACCTCTTCCTTTGAACCCAGTACCCAGCAGACCATTATCCTTTTCTCAAACTTCCAGAGGTTTCCCCACATTCCAGAACTTGCATAGCCCTCTTTACCTAGAATGTTCTTCCTGACTAGTGCCCAGGCAGAACATTTCCCGCTATCTGAGGCTGCCTCCCCCAGACTCCCCTCCCTGGTTCCCCTACCTGAGGTCACATGACCCCTCCCTTGGGATGCTGGACATCTCTCAAGGCTGTTGCATAGATGGCCTTGAAATAGAGTGTATGTGGGGGGATGGGTGGGGGGCGGCAACCCCTGTGCATGCTGATTCCCCACAGCAGTTGGAACAATCTCTTGTAAAAAGTGGGTGCTCTGAAAATAATTAGTGAGTAGACATGGACGCTCGCAGGGCAAGGCAAGGGTCTCCCCAGAACATAAATGAAGGGGTTTCGATGGATGGTTCCTATGCAATGTGGTCATATGACGTGGGGTGCTGGGGCTGAAAGGAGCACAGTCCTACCAAAGGAAACCAGGCTGAGGAGGGAGGAAGGGTGAGTATCCACCCACCAGTGCCCAGTGTAGCAGCCCAAGCGTGGCTGTATCTCGATTTCCCAGCACTTCCCTCCCTGCTCAGCTCTCAAGCTGCTGGCAGTGGCTCGGTGTCTAGCAAGGTAGGCTTAAGGGGAACACCTTCGCAGTGGGGGCTAGCAGCTAGGCTCTCTGCTTTGTGCCCCTCTTCCCCCTGAACCCTTCATAGCGGTGCCCCTCCCCCCTCTCCCTCCAGGGGCTTTCACGAGGCAGGAGTACCGCTGGGAACTAAGATGGGGCCTCCTGGAAAACTGGGTTCAGATCCCAGGAGAGATCCAGAATCAGCTCCCACCTCAGGAACCGGTTCTCTGTGTGGCCGGCATGAGGTGTTTTCACAGGTCCTGTGTCACTTGGTCTTGGCAGCAGCCGTTCCACATGGGAGGCGTCTGTCCTCATTTATAGCTGAGGGTACCAAGACCCTGCAAGTTGCCCAAAGCCACACGGCCAGAAAGAGGTAGAACAAAGGTGCGAAGGCTCCTGTTCGGGAGAGGTAACAGAGAGCGGCCGAGGCAAGGATCCTACCACTTACCAGCTGGGGGGCCCTGGGTAGGTGGTGTTACCTCTCTGCACCCCAGTTTCCGTAGCTTAACACAGGGCAATGGTGGTGTCTTCTTCACAGGGTGGCAGTGAGGGCAAAGCGAGCAAGTGTTTATAAAGTACTTTAACAGCGCCTGCATTTAGTGTTTCTGTGTGTTCTCTTTGTAGGAAGGGAGGGGTCTGGAGGCCCTCCTGGCAGAAGCAACCAGCCCACAGCCCCGAGGGCAGAAGGCTCACCAGCGCATCATCCAAGCAGCATCATCCAAGTGAAAGAAAGCCCTAGCAGGTGCTTCAGGAGAAACTAGGCTCAGAGCAAGTCCAAGAGGCTGGGAGAGGGGGAGGAGGGGGAGAAGGGGGTGGAGGAGGGCTTGGGGAGGCCAGAAGGACAACAGTGATCCCTTCAACACTCCGCCACCCTTACTTTGGCTTCTCCTGCTAGCTAAAGTCTGAACCCCTCTATTCAGCCTTTTATTCGAAGTGTCTGAACCGCCTCTGGGTACTCCAGGAACTACAGAATGAGTCTAACACTGAGCAGTCCCAGCCACACATGTACAAACTTCATGACTACACAGCGCTCTGCCTAACCCCATCACACGGAAACCTCCCGACAGCTGCGTGAGGTCAGGAAGGAGGAAATTCTCTGTATCTTCCCTTTACAGATCAGTACACTGGAGCCCAGAGGGGGTGAGTGACATCCCTCGGGTTGCACAGCTGATAAGTGCTAGCACTGAGACAACACCCACATCTTTGCCTTGCTTCTGCTTTTTAGGGCATCTTCCAAGAGGGGAGACAGAGGCGTCTATGGCTTGGGGGAGCAAGCTTTTCTGAAAGACCTGGGTCCTAGCAGAGGAAAGCGGGCCCCCACTTGTTAGCTGAGATCAAGGGTCCCTGCCCTTTCTTCCCAAAGCTCCCTGAACCAGGCACAGGACTCTCAGCCGAATAGAGCCAGCACTGGTAGGGGGCCCTGGCCCTACTAAGGAGCTCTGCTCAGCTGGGGCATATCTACTATAGAAGCATCAGGGCAAGGCTGTAGGGGTGTGGCAGGGAGGGAGGAGTGTCTGTCCTGCCAACACCACAGGGACCTGGCTTCATCAGGGCTCCCACACCTGGCAGGACTGATCCAATCTCAGAAAGGAGGTTGCAAAAGGCAGACTCAGTTGTTGTCTAGCAAATGCCATGAGCCTAGGTCCTTGCAATGGTCTTGGCTCCAAAAGCTGGCAAGAAAAGTCTTATATGTCCCAGTCACAAAGGATGGAGCATCAGGATGAGTCCAACCCAATGCTGCAGGCTTTACCTGAGTCATCCCAGTCCCTCCTCTCACCAATCCTTCGGGGAGTTGGTCCTACTTAAAAAGAGTAGCAAGGGGGCACCCTGGTGGCTCAGTCGTTTAAGCGTCCAATTCTTGATTTCCGCTCAGGTTATGATCTCAGGCTCATGAGATCGAGCCCCACATTGGACTCCATGCTTAGCACAGAATCTGCTTGAGATTCTCTCTCTCCCTCTGCTCCACCCTCCACACTCTCTCTCTCTCTCAAATAAATAAAATCTTAAAATAAAATAAAAAGAAATAAAGTTGAGGAAAGTGAGGCTCAGAGGGGTTATGACACTTTTCCAGATCCTACAGCTAGAGAGTAGCAGGTGTTCATCTAGTCAAAGCTCATGTTCCTTCCATGTGTCAAGTTGCCTGGGCCACAGGTACCCAGACATTTGGTCAAAATTATTCTGCGTATGTTGGTGAGAGCGTTTCTGAGTGAAATTAACATCTGAATCTGGGTAAAGCAGATTGCTCTCCCTAATGTGGGCGGTGGGCCTCATCTAATCCACTGAATACCCAAATAGAACAAAAAGGCTGAAGAGGGAACTCACCCTGCCAGTTGAGCTGAGACATGAGTCTCTTCCAGGCTTCTAACGCAGTCTGAAACACTGGCTCTTCTTGGATTTTGAGCCCGCTGGCTTCAGGCTGCAACTTATACCACTGGGCTCTGCTGTTCTCAGGGCTTTAGGCTCAACCTAGAACTAGCTATGCATCATTCCTGTGTGTCCAGCTTGCTGATGGCAGGTCTTGGGACTTCCCAGCCTCCATAATGATGTGCACCAACTCCTTATCGTAAATCTCTCTACAGATCTAGATCTAGACACAGATCCTATTGGTCCTGCTTCTCTGGAGTACCCTGACTAAATACAAAGACCAAACCTTAGGCTTCCCAGAACAAGTTGGCTGCATATTTGGGTATGAAATGCCCAGCTGCCAGAGGCCAGACATCTGAGTATCTAGAACAATTGTCTGATTTAGTCCAAAAGTCCCCTTGGTTCCCAAGGCCCCAACAGGAAGCCTGGCAGGGAGGGGCCCTGCCTGGCCAAATGAACAGAGCCAAGCAACAGAAACCTTGGTTTTCTTTTTTTTTTGTTTTTGTTTTTGTTTTTTTCCTTTTTAACCAAAACAACCCCCAAGTACTCAGGAAGGGGTGTGTCAATCTCTCCAACACCCCAATGTAAACAGCAATATTAGCAGAGTCCACTAGGTGGAGCCAGTGATCCAGCAGAAAGGGGGGAATGCAAACTAACTCTGGGAGGGAAGGCCTGCAGGCAGGGGGTGCACCAGGCTGCAATCTTCACCAGGATCCCCAGATTGGATAAATGCTCCCCACCCTCAGCATGTCTTCTAGCCAATGGTGTAAAAACTCAACTCTGGGGCCCCCAAGCCCCAAGCCCTTTCATCAGCTGTCACTGTAGCATCTCTGGACTTCAAAGTTCTCAAACCATGTTATTCCCTTGTGAGCCACCCAGCAAAATAAGCAGCCATAAAGTGAAAAAGTCACTGCCCCAAAGCCTCGGAGCTCCAGGCAGGGAGGTGGGGTGGGGTGGGTCCCCTGCTGTGCCTGTTTCACTGGAGAAAGCACCCAACAGTAACTTTCACCAAGGAATCTAAAAATGAATGGGCAAGCACACCAGCAAGGTGGCATGTGATGAGGGAAGGAGCCGGGACAGGGAGCAAGGAGGAAGGCCGAGAGGGAAGAAGAAGATGGCAAAGGCGCTTTTCTTGCCAGCGAGCACCTCTACTCAGCCGAACATTCTCAGCTCTCAGCCAGCATTCCTGGCCCTGGGTTGGGTCCTCCCATGAATCTTCCTGCACCTGCTCCTAGTGGGGATAACAGCTGAGTCCTCCAGGGGGCCTCTGAGCTCTATTAGGTCAGAGACCCAAAGGCAGAGATGGGAAGCAAGGGTTTTCTCCTTGTTTCTCCTGGCTGGCCTCAGTTCAGGTCCCTCCTTCATCAGTAGAAAAACCCTCCCCTGCCTGTCCAAGATGGTGGTCTCTCACCTTCCTTAGGGATGACAGGACAACAGCCCAGAATGCCGGCTGTGGGGGTCCTGAACATCACCCAGCCCCTCCACCTCCCACCTGCCCCCACCATCTTTTCAAACTGGCACTGCCTGGCAGCCACTAAGCTCAGCCTCGGCCTCTGTTGCCATGGCAACAATGTGGCTTCCCCCAAGTGGGGAGCTGGTTGCCAAGGCCCTTGTTGCCAAAGGCTATAACAGCCACCCCGGTGTGCGAAGAGGGGGTGAGAGCTCTGTGGAGGGGCGGAGGGTGGCCAAGGAGGTGGGAGGGAAAGAAGCAGGGGTTTCTCCAGAAATGATAGAGTCCCAGCAGCCTCCCTGCTGGAGTGGGGCTTGCTGGGCCCTTCAGGAGGGAAATGAGTATTCCCCGATACCTCATTGACTACTCCTCAGGGAGGATGGAAGAAAGGGTCCCCTGCCCAAAACATACCTGGATAAGCCCTCTACTGAGCAGGACTGGGCCCTCCAAGCCCCATCCCCACCCTCACATGGAGGAAAGGCTTTGATGCTCCCCAACTCCAGAAAAACAGCCCCCAGGAACCCCTCTGTCTTGGTCGCTCAGATGCCCCTGTACAAGTTGGGTGCAGCCAGAGCTGGACCCTGCAGCCAGAAGCACCATTAATTACAAGGACTGCAAACCTCTTAGCCCGTCTCAAAGCACGTACTTAATATTCCTTATAAAATGCTTATCTTTGGAGCAGAGCTCCCGTCAGTTGACAAGAGGAGAGGGGGACACCATTAGGGCTCATTCCCTTCCAGAGGTGGGCAGAATAGGGCCCTTGATCTTCAGGGAATGCTGCTTGAGCAGCACACTCCACCCTGCAGAGAGCACAGAGACCGGCCTTGCTTTGCTGAGCCGGCATCTGGACATCTACAGCCCACGGGTCACGTGTGCAGCCCCTGCCCGGCTCTGGCCTGGAGAGAAGAGCTGGTTCCCTCCCCCAGACCCCATCCTGCTCGAGAGGGGCTGGAAGAGAAAGCTGAGAGAGGAAGTGAGGGTATCCAGGGAAGCAGATGGCTGGTAGAAGAGGCAGGGGTGGCAGAGAGAGCAGCAGGTGGGGGTGGGGGCGGGGAGCCTAGTCTGCAAGAGGCCCAGGACCGGAATGAGAAGACGAGGGCACCAAGAACATCCAGTTCTATGTTTCCACAGCCCTGCTCCCCCCCCAGTAGCATCCCAAGCAGAGCCTGGCCCGTGACCCCCAGGCCTGCCTGGCCCCCTCCCCTAGAACCCCCCATCTTCTCCAATCCCAAAGGAAAAGCAGGTGTACCTACCCCAGGTGCCAGCCCCTCGGGTGGGGTGGGGGAGATGCCATCTCCGCCGCCCTGGCCACGGGCACTGAGCTGGGGTGACATGGTGGGCGACTCGTCGATGTACGGCATGGTCTCCGAGCCCTCCGGGGGCCCCTTCTGCTCCTCATTCCCCTCTCCGTCGTAGTCGTCGGCCCCGTAGCTGAAGTCTGAGACAAGGAACAAGAAAGGCCACTGAGAGTCCTCCACGAGGGCCGCCAGGGACTGGTAGCGCAGTGGGCGCCGGCGGCGACCCCCGGCTGCCATGCCCCCAGTCGCAGCATGCACGGCCTGACCCAGGCGGGGGCTGCGCGGGGGCCCCGGGCCTCGTGAGGGGCTGGGGACCGCCAGCAGGCCCCTCGGCTGCAGCTCCAGGGCTGCTGGGAGTCGGGGAGGAGCGGCTCTACTGTTGCCACCTGCTTAATAGCATGTCAGCCGCGGATTTCGAGCCGCTGTTTCCTTTGCCTCCTGCCTCATTCCAAGTCTAAAAATTCACAGTGGGAGCAGAAGGCAGGATGCTTCCAACTCTCCTCTCTGAGTCACCATTTTGCTTTTTATAGGGACTAAGGAGGTTGGGCGGGCCGAGCGATGTCACTTCCTGAGTCCCTCCTCCTTGGGTACCATTCGTACACTGAGCCGATCCCTGGCATGGGGCGCAGAGCAGCTTTTCGGGGTGGAGGGCTGAGGCACTGCCCCCGGGGAGCCCTCCCTCCTCCGAACAAGGCCCCGGCGCAAGATGGAGCCCAGGGCTGGCTAGGTGTGGGCGAAAAGGTGGCTCCGAGGCCTGGCAGGGATGTGGTTTAACAGCAGACTCAAAAGCTGGCACTTACTTCTATAATTTCAATGGAGGCTCCCTTCGGAGAAGAGAGAAGAAAAGGCTGCAGGGAAGTCGAGCTGCCATTTACCCGACCAGGCTGCGGAGCCCACGCATGGATGCCCCTCCCAGGGACGTCAGGCCGGGCCCACGGGGGCACGGCCCCTCAGAAAGGCCCCCCAAGCTCCACCACAGGGGTCTCTCCTGCAGCGGCATGAGTGACCCTCTTGCAGCCCCTCACCCTGTCTGGGCCTCGTCCCATCATCTGCTCAGATGGAGCTTCTTCCTGGATGTCCTCCCTGGCGTCTCTGCTCAGAATGACAGCAATATGACCTTCTAGCGGCTTGGTTGCTCTTGCCCAGTCATCTCTGTGCCCCTGGGACAGGAACTGGGTGTCTCGGTCATCACTGTGTGTGCCCAGAACCCACAGGCCCGCGTGCAGCAGGATCTCAGGAAACGTGTGTGGAGGGGATGAATGAGCGGAGGAATGCACTGTCCTGCTCAGGTCTCAGGTCTGAGCCAAATTCTCCACAGGGTCCTGGCTCCTCCCCTTCTGTCACAACATACCAGCCCCCGGGCAGCCAGCAGCCTGAGAACGGTGTCAACAGGTCACCAGGGCGTCTGGCCACGGCTGTACTCAGTCCAATCTGGCCCTTTGGCAGCCGAGAGCTTCCCCCAGGCTCGCTGCACCTGCTCCCTCTGACTTTCTCTCCAGTCCCTGGGCTGAGGGCCCATTAAGCTGTCAGAGGATGTAAGCTATTATTTTTTTCCCCCCAAAACAGGCATGCATGTGAAGAACCACAGGATCCAGCCACGGAAATGTGTGTAAGCCACGTACATGGAGATAGGGCCCGCTGACCGGAGAACACAGGGCCTATGCATGAGGCTAGTAGGGGGTGAGCCAACTCTGCTATTTCTGAGGGGGGTAGAGGGAAGGCAAAGAAGCCACAGCATCCAGTCGGCCCAAGTCTGGCATTGTCGGAGAGTGGGGGGGGGCACTGTCTGGTGAGTCTCCTCACTTGCCATGCTGACTCTCCTGTACACTGACCTATATTCCCAGAGGTCATGGGCCCAGATCTGGGTAAGCTCCAATTCATCCTCATCAGAGGGCCAACCACAGGCCTGCATCTCCCACTCCTCTCAACCTAGCTACATCTGGAAGGCTGTTGCTACTATCCCCAGTTTATCAGTGAGTCTCAGGAAGATCTGCCCAGAAAGGTTCTGAACCCAGGTACGTCTCCAAATGCCACCCTTTTCCCTTTGAGTTTCTAAGATCCAGAGAAGTCGACTTCCACAGCTCTCCTGATCAGGGGAGGCTGACCAAAAACCAGGAGGGAGGGGTGCTGGCCACAGCCATGGGAGAGGTGCTGGCCACAGCCATGGGAGAGTGGAGGAAAGTGCACACACAGAGCTCTCTGCAAATGTTCTTAATACTTTTCCTTTCATTCCATCGCCTGTCAAATGCTGACAGCCCAGGAAGTCCGTCAGAGACCCAGGAGGGCCCTCACCAGGAAAAGGGATACAAAAGCTACAGAAAAGGGATTCCTGGGTGGCTCAGTTGGTTAAGCGGCTGCCTTCGGCTCAGGTCATGATCCCAGTGTCCTGGGATCGAGTCCCGCATCGGGCTCCTTGCTCGGCAGGGAGCCTGCTTCTCCCTCTGCCTCTGCCTACCACTCTGTCTGCCTGTGCTCGCTCTCTCTCTCTCTCTGACAAAAAAAAAAAAAAAAAAAGCTACAGAAAAGACAGAGAAACCAACCCTCAGAGAAAGAAGGTGCCCTGGGGACTCAGAAGGATGGAAATCTATGGAACACAGGCTTCGGTTTATGAGAAGTTACGAATACAAAGGCTTGGCCACCAGGTCTCAAAGAAAGAGGGCAGAGGAGGCTGCTAACAGCCAATATCCGTTTCCCCTCCTAGTAACAGAAATATCATTATATTTGCAGTGGCACTGTGCCCAGTGGCTAACTGAAAGACCACTTTCCCTAGTGGTGTGGGCCACATGATTAAGTTCCAGCCAATGAGATGTTAAGTGGATATGTATGAAACTTGGAGGAAGGCTGCTAAAATGATTGGTTTGGCTGGGAGGTACACCACTCCTTGCCCTGCCCCCATGTTTCCTCCTTCTGTTGCCAAAGCTGGGAAAGCAGATGGGATGGCTGGAGCTTCAACAGCCATACTAAACCATGAGGTGACATTGAGGATAGAAGCCTTCACTGAAGCTAGCTGAGCAGAAAGCTAGGAACCCTGCCTGGTGATGGCACATAGAGCTGCCATACCACTCCAGGGCTGTCTACCGCCAGCCGACTACTACTACTACTACTACTACTACTACTACTACTACTACTACTTCTTCTTCTTCTCCTTCTTCTTCTTTTTTAGATTTTATTTTACAGAGAACATGCACACACTCTTGTGTATGGGAGGGGATGGAAGAGCAGAGGGAGAGGGAGAAGCAGACTCTCCACTAAGCAGGGAGCCTGCCACAGGGCTCCATCCCAGGACCCCAGGTTCATGACCTGAGCCAAAGGCAGATAGATGCTTAACAAATTGAGCCACCCAGGCCCCCTCAGACTTCTTTTACATGAGAGAGAAAAATGCTCATGTGATTTAAGCTGCTGTTATTTAGCTTTTATGTTATAGGTACTCAAACTTAATTGTAACTGATTCAGATGATTTTCCTTGACATTCTTCCTAGGTGCTTTTCCTATTGCCTTCACTGTTCCTTCTAAGTCTCCTTGGTCTCCAAGTCTTTTCTCACCCCTTAAAAATAGGTATTCTTTAAGTATCCTTACAACAGAAGACTGCTCACCAATAAAAAGGGACAAACAATGGATACACACAACAACAGAAATAACTCTTACAGGCATTGTGCCAAGTGAAAGAAGTCAGACACCAAGACATATCCTGTATGGCTCCACTTATGTTAAATTCTAGAACAGACAAAACTACCCTATGGTCAAAAACAAAAAAGGGGGATGCCTGGGTGGCTCAGTCATTAAGCTTCTGCCTTCAGCCCAGGTCATGATCCCAGGGTCCTGGGATCCAGCCCCTCATCCGGCTCCCTGCTCGGCGGCAAGCCTGCTTCTCCCTCTGTTGCTCCTGCTCCCCTGGCTTGTGTTCACTCTCTGTCAAATAAATATATAAAATCTTAAAAAAAAAAGAAAAGAAAAGAAAAAGGAAAATAGTGGTTACCTCTGGGGTTGGTGTAGAGACAGCAGTTGACTGTAAGGGGCACAGGGAACTTTCTGGGTGATAGAAATATTCTATATCCTGGGATGCCTGGGTGGCTCAGTCGGTTAAGCATCTGACTCTTGATTTCAGCTCAGGTCACGACCTCAGAATCATAGAATCGAGCCCTGCAACGGGCTCTGTGCTCACCGGGGAGCCTGCTTGGGGACCCTCTCCCTCTCCATCTCTCCCCCTCTTGTGTGTGTACTCTCTCTCTCTCTCAAATAAATAAATAAATCTTAAAAAAAAAAAAAGAAATGTTCTGTACCTTGAGAGAAATTTGGGGTACACAGGTGGATGCATTTATCACCTTTATGAAATATACTTAGGATTTGTGCATTTTACTAAACACTGAACTCTGGTTAATGATATTCATGCTTAAGTGTTGAAGTGAAGTGTGCTGCTCTCTGAAACACATAAAAAACAAGATGGGTTGATGATGCTCAAAGAAACGGAGAGATGTACAATAAAGCAAGTGTAGAAAACATCCAAACAGAAACATCCAAACAGAAAACATCCAAAAAGTACAGATAATTATAGACCCTAGATGGTGGGTACATGGGTATCCACTGTACAATTCTTTTTTTTTTTTTTTTAAGTTTAAGTAGGCTCCACGCCCAACTTCATACCATGAACTCAGGAACTCACAACCCTGAGATTAAGAGTCACATGCTCTACTGACTGAGCCAGCCAGGTACCCCTCACTATACAATTCTTTATACGTTTATGTATGTTTGAAAATTTTTATAATAATGTGACGGGGAAAAAATTGGTGCTCTTCAAGCTTCTGTCACGCCTGCTTTGCTCCCTCTCCCAAATTTTATTTACGTGCCAGGGAGAGGTCTGAGCCATAGACCCACCTCTCTGATTGGTTCCTGGACACCTGCATCCTCATGGACCTCAATCCACCCCCTTCCTGAAGAAAGAGCTAGATTGCTCAGGTAGGAAACCCCGGAGTCATTTTGGATCCTGCCTTCTTCCTGGTCTTCATCTTCTACATCCTGAACTACTCTCCACTTCCCAACCTCTTCCCCACCTTCACCAGCTCTTACGAGGACAAGTCCAACAGTATCTCCCCATGAGCCAGACTGAAAATCTGACTTTGTTTCTCCCCTGTTAGAAATTCAACAGTTCCCCATTCACTTCAAGGGTAAAATCCAAACACGCCAGCTCAAGTCCCTTTATGGTCAGCAGCTGAATCTGCCTTTACAGGGTCATCCTCTGCTGCTGAGTCCAGGTCCCTGCAGTGGGTTCTATAGTAGCCCCCCAATAGAGATATAAATGTTCAGGTCTTAACCTCAGTCCCTTATGTGACCTTATTTGGAAAGAGGACATTTGCAGATGTCATTAAGTTGAAGATAACTGACTGGGTCCTAAGTCTGATGATGTGTCCTTATGGGAGACAGAAGGAGAGAGGACACAGATACACAGAAGGCCCTATGAAGAGAGATTGGAAGAGACTGGAAGAAGCAAGCAAGAATTCTCTCCCTACAATCTCAGTAAGGAGCACTGCCCTGCCAACACCTTGATTTGGGATTCTGGTCTCCAGACCGGGAGAAAATAAATTTCTGTTGTTTTAAGCCACTAAGTTTGTGGTAACTTTTTTTTTATGGCACCCCTGTGAAATTAATACAGTCCCCAGACACGTGACACTGTTTTCCCCCCTCTGGACCTTTGCACATGCTGTTTCTAGACCTAGAACACCCTCCTTGCCCCTTGTCCACCCTATGAAATCCTATTTAGCCTTCAGATCCATCTCTGCTGCCCCCTTCTCCCAGGAAATTCCTCATCTCCTGAATACACTTTTGCAAACTTCTGCAAAATCAGAAAAAGGTAAATACTTCAACTTTCTAAATGTCAGAAAAGTGAGGAGAAAATTAAATGGGGAACTACAAATGCTCAATGTATATATCCATTTAAAATGTAATCAAAGAAAATGCATATATATATGTATATGTATATATATATATATATATATTTGCAATTTCTTCTACCAAATCTGCAAGGTTTAAAAAAAATACCCAAAGTTGTCAGGGAACAGGTAGCCTCAGAAACTCTTGGAGGGTGTGGGGACACCTGGCTGGCTCAGTCAGTAAAGCATGCAACTCTTGATCTCAGGGTTGTAAGTTTGAGCTCTGTGTTGGGTGTAGAGATTACTTAAAATAAAACCTTAAAAAAAAAAAAAAACCTCCTGGGGAGTATGACACAACTTGTCTGAAGTCAGTTTGGTAACTGGTTTTGAAAGCTTTAATAGTTGGCACAGCTTTTAACCCAGCATAAGACAAGACTATGTCCTAAGAGATAATTAGAAATGTACTTAGGGGCACCTGGATGGCTTGGTCGGTTAAGCATCTGCCTTCAGCTCAGGTCATGATCTCAGGGTTCTGGGATCGAGCCCTGTGTTGGGATCCCTGCTCAGCAGGGAGTCTGCTTCTCCCTCTTACTCTCCCTCTGTGTGGTCTCTCCCTCAAATAAATAAATTGAATCTTAACAAAAAAGAAGTGCATCTAAAAATAAGGTTACAAGGTTATTAATCACAGGGCTATCTATGATTATGAAATAAGAAAACAAACTGAATGATTATACAGAATTCATTGAGTAAAGTATAATATTTCTCCAAGATGAACTACTATGTAGCCATTAAAACTATATGGATGGCGTATGCCATGAACTGAAAAGGGAAACAATAGTGTGTACAGTATGATACTATGTTTGAAAAATAGAAGTGTGCACAGAATAAATGCAAGGCAGCAGCACAAAAACAATCATAAAGCATGAAGGTTCTAAGATCTGGGGAGAAATTAATACATGATCTCTGCTCTCTAGGACGCTGACACATATTGCTTGTCTCCTACCCAACATCGACCTTCCCTCCATCCCTGTTTACCCACCCTGGTTTTATATGAGGGAACAAAGGACCCAGTCCCAGGCAAGATGCTCGCTTTTTCTGACTCTCACAACTAGGCGTGGCCACTGGCCCATGAGACCCAAGTATAGTATGATGGAGCCTCTGGCAAGGCCCCTGCTCTGATGATTAAAAAGGGACTTCTTGCCTTGAACTCAAGTGTGATGACTGGAGCTACAGCGGCCACACTGCTGCCTGAGGAAATGACCAAGAAAGAACACAGACGTTCCCTTGCTGCTGATAAGTGACTGACCCGCAACAGGAAGAGCCCATCTCATTTTTTACTGAAGGGAAAAATATAAGCCCCTAAATGCTGGGTTTCCTGCCACTTAAAATAAACACATTCCTGAGTGATACCCTCACAGCCCAGCAGATGCAGGTTGTCTGGTGGGCAAGATGATATCCTCGGTGCCACGACAGAAGGACCTCACCAGTGAGGCAGAGAGGAGGGAGGAGGCAACAGTGTGGGTGAGTGGATGGCTGGAAGGGTTGAGGTGGTACTCACAGGGAGGTGGTTTATTACTGTGGATCCGAGCGAGACCCTGGGGTCCCTCAGCTAAGGCTCCAATCCAGGCTCCGTCACTTCCTAATCTCTCTGTGCTCCGAAGAGAGCCTGACAGGGCAGCCACCTCTGAACGGATATTGGTTAACCCAGTGAATATGAAAGAGGATGACGAAGGGGCCAAGTGCCCGGGGCTGCCTTGAGGATTATCTGGAATAAAGCACGCGAAGCACTTAGCACGGAGTAAGCACCCTATCAATCTTAGTGGCTATTATTAATATTATTAATTGAATCTTGAAGGATGCGTGGGTGCTTGCCAGGCGGATGGGGATAGGAGCAGAGTTCTAGGCAACGAGAAGAGGCTTGGCAAAGGCACAAAATGTAAAACAGCAGGGCCCCTCGAGGGGACTATAAATAGCCTAGCAAGGCTAGAACACTGAGTGAGCAAGAGGGTGGGGAGGCAGATAACACGGGAGAAGTGGGCACAGACCAGCACACCAAGGGCCTCGTGAACCAAGCTAAGAGTTAGGCAGGACCCAGTGGGACCATTCCCTAACATGGGGTCTTGCCAGCCATATCATTGCCAGATATCGCTATCTTTAGATAATTCTGTCCGATGCCTGTGTTCCTGTCTTGCGTTATAAGGCAGGCAGAATCTTGGGACCCCCCCTTACCTCCCAGAGGAGGTAGGAGTCATCTAGATTGGGACCGCATGTGAATATAGGGTTACCTATTCCAAACATGTAACAGAGCCTGCGCCAGACGGCAGAACGGGAGACAACTGGTGACAGACCACAGAGACCTCAGACGTGCTCCTTTTGGGGCAAGGTGGAGAGCTAGCCTGTCCGGGGTAGGTTCAAACCCAAATGACCAGCCTTCATTTCCACCATCCTAAGCTCTGGTTGGTGCAAGCAGGGAGGAAGGGTTGCCCTGCCGGCTGAAGGCACACAGGCGTCTAGCTGTTTACAACCTTCCCCCGAGGCTGCCCAGCACCTATGATGGACACAGCCACATCCAACCTCCAAAACAGAGGCTGAGGGCAGTTTTGGGGGATCTTTCCAACCTCTTCTTGGGTCTGAATGGCAAGAACCTGTGGGTCTGAATGGCAAGAAAAGATGATGAGCACGGGTTGCTGTCAGGGCCCACAAGTGGAAGAAAAAATGGATGCCAAACTCTGGTGAGGAAAGAGATCTACTGGGAGGAGGGTCTGAGCGTCCCTTGATGGGAAGTGAGACAGGAAGAGAAGAAAGAAGCTTAGTGAGGGAAACAGAGCTGCAAAGAACAGGGTTAAGAACTTCGCCCTTCTGTTTGGGCCGCTGCCCAGAACGGACTGGCGGGGCGGGAGCTGAGGTCCCGGGGCTCTCTTGCACAGATAGCGTCTGGTCACTAACTCCCAGAAAATTATTCTGCTCCCTGCTCAGACCTCCCTCAGATGCCAGGTGCTGGGCTGAGGCCTGCAGGGACCCTGCTGGACACAGTGTGAGCCCATCCCCAGGAGATGCACAGATCTGCTCACATCCCCCCAAGATCCTCTAACTCCCCCAGATTCCTCCTCCAACTAAGCTGTGGTTTTCCCCACATTCTCAGGCACGCAGGGCTATGAAACTCGGCCTCCCGCGCAACGTGGGGGAATCACATACCCCAAGGCCAATGCGTAGTCTAGGGTCTTCTTGCTCATGCCAGAGAGGGGCTGCCACAGAACCAGAAGAACTGTGCTTCATTCCTCATTTTTGAGACTGGGGATAACAATGCCCATGTCACAAGTCGGTTGTAAGCCGACATAACATAATTAGGTTAAAGAACCCGGACAGTGTCTGGAAAGAACAGGCATCAGGAGAGGTCAGCTGAGGGAGGAGGAAAGCAGGCTGGACACCTTCAGGGCCCCGTGACCCCAGTGGATCCAGGAGATACCCCCAGGAGTCCCTCGGTGGTAGCATGGTACTAAGGTGAAGCGCCCCAGTACCAACCTCCTTCCAGACGCCTCCTTCTCTGTAGTCCTGCTCAAAGCCGACAGGAGGGAGGCTGGGGAGCTGGGATAGCATAGTGATCCAGGGCCTGCACTTTGAGTCAGATTCTGGTTATAATCCCAGTATTACCACTTAACAGCCATGTGATCTTAGGCAAGCTATTTAACCTTCCAGAGCCTTGGTTTCCTCACCTATAAACAGGGAAAACTCATAATGTCTATACCTCATGAGTTTTTCGTGGGGTCCCAATGAGAAGATATATTACTGTGAGGCACTGGGCCCAGCACAAATGCTAAATAAACAGTAACTGTCCTTACCACCTTGGTCCTCTTCCTGTGTGGTGAGTGCTCTCAGGGATCTCCTAGTCCTTGCAAAAAAAACAAAACAGAACAGAACGAGGGCTTTGGAAACAGACCCTGGGCTAGGCTCCCATGGGCCGGCCCAATTTTTCCTCCATCAGCCTATTTCTGGAGAGTCGGCTTCGAGCAAGGCCTCACAGGCCATCTGAACAGTTCAAATCTTCAACTTTAAGACACCAGTTCCAAACTTCCCTGCACACTGGAATCCCCTGGAAAGTTTGGAAACTACTCCTATCTGGCTCCCACTCCAGAGATCCATACTGAATTGGGGGTGGGAGGGTGGGAGGCTGGGCATCAGGGCTATCATAAGCTCCCCAGGTGATTCTAACGTATTGTAAGGCTGAGAACCACCTGATTAAGACAAGGACCCTGTACCGAATGAAACCGAACTCTGAAACAGCCCTGGGAAGCCATCAGCCACGTGGTATGAGAAGGGTAGGAGAGGGTATTTGCAAGAGGTGGGGTTTGAATTAAGTCATGAAGGATTGGGAGGTCTACCTGGGAAGAGGAGGAGGAGGGGGGCGTAAAGGGATTGTACACCAGGCGCGGGCTGGGGGGG
>ML099347.1:0-76930 GCA_003697995.1 Taxidea taxus jeffersonii
AACTTCTTGCCTTTCCTGTTTCCAGCTTTCCTTTACTCTGTCCTTTCTTCTTTTCTCCCTTCTCTTCTTGTAGATGCTATCGAACACATTTCTGTTCTAGGATAAGCTCTGAACAAATTGCCTTTATTTTGCCCACCTCGCTTGTTCACGAGTCCCGTCGCTGGTTTCTCCCGTTGCCACTCCCCAGCATCTTTTTCACTGTGCTGACAGCTAATTGTGCCCAGCTTCTCTAGGGTATCCCATGTGGACCACCTCGAGCTGCTGGTCTATGGTGCATTGCCCGTTTCCCTCAGTGTCAGAAATCTACAGGAGCAGCAATGAGTCTTGTTAGCTTTGCAGCTGTTGTTGGCTTGTATTTTGCAGTTTGTGTTCCTAAGTATTGACTGTTCTAATGGGTCTCTTTTATTTTGAATTTATGTTCATGTTCTCTATTTTAGCATGAGTATAGGAAGCTTTTTGAGGAAAACAAAGGAATGTATCATTTTGATGCGGATGCTGCTGAGCACCTGCACCATAAAGGCAATGCCACGCTCCAGAGCCAGGTGTGTGCCCCCCCCCCCCCCCCCCCCCCCCCACCCCGTCTGGACCCTTCACCCACTCACTGCCACACACGTCCCCCAAGAAGGGGGATCAGAGCATACCTCCTGAGGAAGTGAGCATTGCTTCAGAAAATCTCAGACCCTGCTCTCTCTCTGTGACTGGGGTGGGAGAACAGGAACCATGTTTCCGCGTAAGCATTTCATAAAATAAGTTACTGCACACAATTTTAAACTTAGAGTATATCAGTTAATTAAACCATGATCAAATCTCATGATGATTTCAGTTTTTATAGTGTACTAATTTATAGTGTACTAATTTGTCATCGTGAGCTGCAAAATTAATTTTCCAGGTGCCAAGTTTATTAGAATTTCTCAGATCAGTTAGAAGTGTTATTAAAAATTATCTTACATTCATGTTTCTTTCAGGCATAAAATTCTATGTATTCCCTGAAAGAAATTAAAAAAAAAAAAACAACAACTTCCCTGTGCACTTTAAGGGTGTTATCTATACATTTTTTTATTCTGAGTTTCAGTAGTTACAAAAGATGTCTTTCCAGCATCTACTAAAATATAATTTTATATCACTCCTTTAAATGTATTCTGTGGAACATAAACTCCTTAATGATTTGATACCCATCTTCATTTAAAAAATAAACAAATTGGCTCTCCTTTAAGGTTTGGAAACCTACATTTTTTTCCTCTTTGTATTCTTAATTTTATTTAATTTTTCCCACAAAGTTTTATCCTCACATATGTTATTACATATCCTAGTATGTTACTACACGTCAAATGCTTTCATTGATCACTCTGTCATACTTCTCTGAAACAAAAATAGGCCTACAAATAGGATTTTAAAAACCTGTTACATTTTCTACCACAAAGTTCTAAGTATTGAACAACTACTTTTGGACTTAATCATCATTAAAAGTGCTATTATTATATAAGTTAAGAAAAAATTTCAAAAAATTATGCATAAGAATTTTATTTTATTATTTTTTAAAAGATTTTATTTTATTTATTTGACAGAGAGATAGAGAGCACAAGTAGGCAGAGTAGCAGGCAGAGAGAGAGGGGGAAGCAGGCTCTCTGCTGAGCAGGGAGCCTGATGTGGAACTCGATCCCAGGACCCTCAGGAACCTGAGATCATGATCTGAGTTGAAGGTAGCCGCTTAAAACGTCTGAGCCACCAAGGTGCCCCACACATAAGAATTGTACTGAAAATACATTTCTGAATGAAATGAATCTGATCAGAACTTTTTTGTGAGTGTAATTCTAAAAGGTATATTGCTAAGAAAAAGCTGATCACTCTGACAGCTTACATATAATTCGAGTTCCTGTTACTAGGAATTAGAAAATATCGATCATTTTATAAATTAACATAAGAAAGACGTTGGTTATAACTGAAATAAATAATTAATGATATGATATTATTAAATAATGCAGGGCAAAACTGAAAGCAATTACATAAAACCTCTCTGTGTGGGTATTATTCAATGTCTGTGGAAGAAGTCAGCAGTCCCAGAGAACACTGTCTTCCCTTTGACAGAAAGAGAATCGCACCTATGTTTTCCTCCTTGTTCATGATTTTCTAATAGACATTGGAAGCCATCACAGGGATCTGTCTCTATGTGTATATGTGTATACCATTAGTGTATACATAGTAACCTCATATATATGAGTATATCTATATATCTGAGCTATTTAAATAATTCACCCAAGTCCTAGAACTGCATTTAGTAGTTCTAAATTATTTTTAGCCCATAAATATTTTTGTGTATTACCTGTTTACTTCTTTTGTATGTCATTTACCACAGGGAACCCAGCGACCAACCCAAATGTCCTGAATAATACAATGTTAGAAACTAGGATGATTAATTTTGGATGCATTTATTTTATTTTGCCCTATTGGTGCAAGGGCTTGTGAGCTTTATGTGCTTTTTATACTTTTTTTCAATGAAGGTTAAATACAAAGGAGAGTATGAGAAAAATAAAGGGAAATCAATGCTTGAATTTGTTGAGACACCCTCATATCAAGCTTCAAAGGAGGCTCAGAAGATGCAGAGTGAGGTGAGTCCCTTTGATTTTTTATGAACTTTTAAAAAGTTTATTTATTTTTAAGTAATTCTGTGCCTAACCGGGGGCTCAAACTTCAGGACCTTGAGCTGAAAAGTCACATGCTCTCCCACCTGAGCCAGCCAGCTGCCCCTGTTATAACTGTTTGATGCGTATTTGGTGTTTTAGCATGTGAAAGGAACTAGCAAAGTGATTCAGAATGTTGAATGGGTCTAGAGGAAAGCACACTGCCCAGGAAGGGCAGGGAATCCCTGTTCTAGATCTGGCATCTTGTCTGGGTCTTTGAGATCCTGTGGCCCTTAGTTTTTCTCATTTGGCAAATACAGTCTCGGGCTTTCACATTCTATGATTATAAAGTTGACACTTTCGGGTTGTGTCCATGTAAAATTATGATGAGTAGAAAGAAAATGAAGAGCTGGTTGCTTTATTTACCTTTTATTTTTCAGTGACAATAGGACTAATATTTATTTTTTTATAGATTATTTTTTTAATTTAATTTTTTTTATTATTTACTTGATAGAGATCACAAGCAGGCAGAGAGGCAGGCAGAGAGAGAGAGGAAGAAGCAGGCTCCCCACTGAGCAGAGAGCCCGATGCGGGGCTCGATCCCAGGACCCCGAGATCATGACCTGAGCTGAAGGCAGAGGGTTAACCCACTGAGCCACCCAGGTGCCCCTAGAACTAATATTTATTAAATGCTTTCTCTGTGCCAAGCAGTTTACTAAAAGCTTTATATATATCTCATTTAATCCCCTCAAGGTAATGATGCTTGGTGGGCATATCCCTCAATTGATAATCATCCGCTGAAATGAATTGTCTTATCTGAAATCACATATCCAGTAAATGCCAATGATTTAGGACCTGGTCAAATCACGGTGATTCTCTTTTTTTTCTGTTCCCTTATTTAGTTGATTCTCTCCAGTCCCCCCACACCCAAACAGTGACAATGGAAGTTTTTAAATATCAAGAGAAGAGAGCAGTTAAAAATTTCTTGTACATATGCATTCCATGTTCTACTTAAAATGATGCTGAATCATATCCAGATATTGCCCAAATGGTTTTGCTCCATCCTAGGGAGATTTCTTCTGTTCTTTCCTTCCGTACATTTTTTGGGACCAGACACCAGAGAGAGAAGGTTTTCTCTGCCAACATCCAGATTCTGTAGGTACACCAAGTTATTACTTCAAAGAGACAGAAATAGTGGAGAGCAGCATCACAGGTTACAGCCCCACACCAGGTGTGCTCTGTGGGCACGATCTTGTCTATTCTCCAGTAACAATATCAAAACAGGGAGAAATGATAACTTCTGGACAATGAAACTCTCATAGGAATTTTGAAAACAACATATGTGCCATTTGTTGTTATTTATGCTGCTGTGTGTTATAATTTCTCTTTTCAGGGAAAGGGCACTCAGACATTATGGGGGCTTGTTGAATTGTCCACGTTGTTTAATTGTGTCTTCAAGCAAGAAAAGAGAAAATTGCTTGTATTTGTCATATCTCTTAGCTTCTTAAGCCACTGAGAGAAGTTTGACCAAGAAATAAGTGAATATTTTGACGAAATTAGCTGTTTGTTTTAAATGAATTGGCAGAGAGGTAAATTTGGTCATAGTTCAGAAGCCTGGCAACAACTTACATTTAATGGATAACTTGTATGGGACTATCTTTGTCTTAGTTTTGGCTGCTATTAACCAAGTACCACAGACTGGGGGGCTTAAACAACAGAAATTTATTTCTTACAGTTCTGAAGGCTGAAAGTCCGAGATCAGGGTGCCAGCAGGTCAGGATTCTGGAGAGACCATCTTTGGGGTGCCTTCTCGCAGCCTTCTCACTGTGTCCTCACATGGAGGATAGCAGAGAGGAAGCAAACTCTCTCCTGATGAGTTAGAGGGCACTAACCCCATCGCGAGGGCTCCACCCTCATGATCTCATCTGTCCTAATCACTTTCCAAAGGCCCCACCTCCAAATGCATGCATCACATTGAGGGTGGGGTGGGGTTTCCACATATAAATTTTGGGGCGACACAGACATTCAGTCCATATCACCTTTTCTGCATTTTGAGAATAGTATGCAAAGTACTGTGCCATTACCAGGTGGGGAGCTAGAAGGCAGCCTCTGGGTTGAGCCTCCCGGCTGAGCCTCCAGAACTCATGGCCTGTGTCACTTGTCACCTGGCTCTCACTGATAGTCTTGCATCATCCTTCAAGGAGAAGACCAGCACCTTCAGACTGGGCTTTCTGTCTTCTTCCCGCCAGCCCCAGGCTATTATTATTCAGGTGTTTGGGCTACATCTTCTTGTCTTAGTCATAGAGAGACATGTTCCCCTGTTTTCCTCTCTTTGATCCTCTTTGTACTTTCTCTTCTGAAGACCGTCTTTTCCCTCCCCTTCTTACTCCCCATGGCTCCAGTGCTTTGACTGTCTATGGTAAGTCTCGGGGAAGCATGTTGGGAATGCACATCCCCACACTGCTGCCTCAGGAGGTCCTTCGTGAGTCTGCCAGTGGAGACTGGGAGTCGTATTTAACAATATCCCAGGAGCTTCTGATGTCGGTGGTTCCGTGACCATACTTTGAGAAACACAGACTCATTGAAGAAAATGACCGGTCCCCTAACTTAAAGTCATAAAAACCAGATGGATTTAAACAAACAAGCCCAAAATATATAATCTGCTTCTCAGAGATTCAGTGGGCAAAGTAGACCAAGTTGTTTTTCTTTATATGAAATGCTGTTGATTTTTTTTCTACTGGGGATAGACCCTTGAAAGACTAAGATTCCCCAAGACTAAATTTCACTATACAGATGACAGGGCCTTCAAAAATACCTTCTGAAAAAGTGCTGTTGTTTCTACATAGGCATGTTTCCTTGTACTGATCTTGGAAATCTGATAACCAGCGCTTTGTTTTTTACCATTGCTATTCCTACATGGTACAAAAGGAAAATAAAATGTCGACAACTGAAAAAACAAAAAAAAAACAGCCCACCCCAAATCAGATGAACTAATCAATTCCTTCTGTTTGGCTGTTTTGACATCAGGTGCCAACAGCTTTAAGGTTTAACTGTAGTAATATATTTATTATATGCTATGGAATTCACTAACATCAGGGACTATGTGGGCCTTTTGTTAATATTGGCTTTCAATTTTTGCTATTCTGATTTCTGGTATTGTCGCTAAGGGGAAATTATCCTTTGCAGGGGCTGACACATTTTCCTTTTAATTATAGCCTCTGGCTATTAGATTTTTAGGCTCAGCTGTTGTGTTTCTGCTCAGCAGGGCTTGAGAAGAGAGAAACCTTTCAATAGGAAATATTTTTGGACCAAATATATACTACAAAGGCTAGAAACATAAAATATCTAAAAATCATAGTTAGACCGAGGTTGATGTGAAAGATGCCTTTAGATATAGTACCAATGAAGTGGACACAAAGAGAAACGTCTGGGTTACAGACGGTTTTTATTCCTATGAGATAAGCTTGACGATGAGTTTCTTGAGCCTTCTCTGGGTAAAGCTAAGTGTTTATGATGTCGGGGATGGTCACTCATGTTTCTACTAAGGCTATAATTATGCTTCTCTCACTTTTCTTCGAATGCCAGATAGAGGTTTAATCAGTATGTTTTCTAGAAGAAATCTATAAATCTGGCTTTGAAAATTTGTCTTCTCTTTCATAAAAAGTATACTAAAGTTTTTTTTTTTTTTTCCCAATCAGCCTTCCTTAATGACTTATTTCAGCAAAATAAATTTTTCACCAGAGAAGGGCTTTTTGAAGTGAATTATCTGAAATAAATAAATATATAAAAATGTTTATTTTTGCTTTTTTTAAAAAGACATTTTTGGCCTGGAAATGCCTTAGCTTCAGCCTTATAACCATATAATTTCAGTTAGTCCCACATAAAGAAGAGGGCAGTTTCTCATTGTTCTTTGGGAATATCTATAGTTCCTTTAACTCTAAATGTTCTCAGTGCAATTTATTAATCACTTTGTTAAATTTTAGTGTTTCCAGGACATCTGTTGTGACTTTTTTTTTCTTTCCTGTGACTTTCCACAGATCATTTGTTAAATAGTCTTATGTGACATAAATGTAGGAGAGGCAACAACCACCTCTTTGATCGTCCCTCGCGGTTTGGGAGAATTTCTTTACACAATTACCTAACTCTGTAATAGGTAGATGGTGAACCCAGAAATGGCCTTTTGTTTTGCATTAATAACAATCTCTTGTAGAATTTATTTTTATTATCTTTGTGATGCAATTTGAACAAAACACTTAGCTGGTAAAATATAGGCTTTTGTGTGTCTGATAAATATTTCACATGGATGGTGATCTTTATTTAGAGAGACTGTTTTTACAGTCCTAAGGTGAGAGTTACCATTGGCTTTCAAATCCATAGGTCAAATGCTGGAGTTGAGGGATTCTTAGCCAAAGGGTGGCCGAGAATGTCGAAGGGGCAGGTGGGGCTATGGATGTCCGCCCTCCACAGTCACCATCTGTCCCTTTCCTAGTTGTGAACTCCTTCCTAGAGAACAATTTATCAGGTCGAAGATAAGACTCCTCACAGTATAACTTAATTTGTAGATGGTAGAGAAACAGTTTCAGGGCCAAAATCATTAAAGGAAGACATGGAAGCTGGAGCATGAGATGGTCTTTGCCACGTTCACAAAAGGCTCCCAGTGAAAGGGGTGATGAGAACCTCAACATTTATGCTACTATGCTTTGAACGGCTTTCCATGCAGCCAGACTTTCTTCCAGTGGATGGATCCACTCCCTTAAGAATGAACCAGTCCGGGGATTCTCAAATAACCAACTTTATTGGCTTTCCTCTCCAATCGGGCTGGAGTCAAATAGTGACAATTTGGTAAGGTGTAAAGCAGCATCACTCTGAGTGCTTTCCCAGAGGCAGCTGGTCCTTGATGATTCTGCTTTTGTTTGGTAGAATTCTAAAATTTACGGCAAATTTGGAGTGATTTCCTCGTGGCTATGAAGACTCTGAGGTGGTAGAATTATATAAGGCAAACCTCAGTTTTGTTCTGGGAACGCTTGTTCTGATACCTTTCCAACAGTGACGAGTATTTTCTAAATTTCAAATTATGTGGTCTTATTTAACAGAAAGTTTACAGAGAGGATTTTGAGAAGGAGATTAAAGGAAGGTCATCACTGGATTTAGACAAGACTCCAGAATTTTTACATGTAAAGTACATCACCAACCTCCTGAAAGAGGTAGGGTCTTACGATTTACCACTAAATATTGTGAAAGAAAACTAAAGAAATAACCCAGGAAATATTTACTCCAAAATTCCCTACTAAATGAGATGTTAATCTATTCCTCTTTCTCTCACTTTGACCTTTATTAACAGAGTTTTTAATTTTTATTAAAGACAGGAGAGTGTGTGTTCACATTTCCATTTAAAGTTGGGGGAAGAAATCACCGAGAGTTTCTGGAAAAACTTGAAAAATATTCTAATTTTGTGTTTGTACCTCAGAAGCTCTGGAGTTTTATAGCAGGTTTTTTTTGTTTGTTTTTTTTTTTTTTAATTCTGACTATGGGTGAGGCAAACTTAATTCTTCCAAATTTAGTTATTTAAAAATGCATTTTAGAACCAGCTTTTTCTGCAACTCTCCTGTAGCATTCTCATCAGAAATGAGAGGCTCAAATGTGAAGGCCTGGATAAATGACACATTGTTTCTGAGTGGATTGTGTTCTGGGGGTGGGGGGGATATTTAGCATAGAGAACATAGGAACTCGCATTGATTTTTCATTTTACTCTCAGCAGGAATCTGCTCCCCTCCCCCACAACTTGGTGCATTTTGGCTCACGATGTATTACATTTGCTGAACATTAAGGTCTTCAAACCAGCAATTAAAAATGTCATGCTCATAGTCCATCCCTTTCAAAGTTTCTTTCTTTCTTTCTTTTTTTTTTTAGTGGCTGAAAAGTAACTCGGGGCTCTTCCAACCCCGTTTAAATAGTCTCTTTACATATAAGGGGAAGTAATACAGAATTTTTCACCCTGAATTTTGAACTGAAGAAACTATTCCTGAAAGAAATATCTTAAATCAGTGAAATAAATTCGAGTACTATTCTGTACATGAACTTCCTTAATAACTGAATGCCAACTGGCCTTTACCGTTTAACTGCTTTTGCACATTTAATGTGCCTTGCTGTTGTAATGTATGTTGGGCTGAAATGGGCATATGGTTTATGGAAGACAGCTCTTGCTGTCCTACATTTTCTCACTCCTAGTTACTTTCAAACTTTTTGAAGTTGAAGTCTAACCAAATGGCCACCTCCTGCTATTGTCTTTCCTTTAAAAAATATGCACTGTTTATGCGAAACTTTGAAAGGAGACTCTTATCATTTACATGCAAATGACAATGTTAGATCCAGTTTAAGGTCCATAAATGACATTGACTTTCTCTTAGAAAGAATCTTGTTTTAGGTATATTGATTCAGAATGTATGCATCGGGATAGTAAAAGGCCCATAAGACTGTGATTAAAAATCTTTTAATTCAATTTTAAAGAAGTCTAATTTTAAAAAAGCAACTCTCAGTGACATAATGAAATTATAAGTTTTCTTTCTAAGTATATGCATTTAGCTTTAAATTGTCTTTGAATTTTTTACTTTATTATGGTTTTTACATTTATATTGCCATTTAGAATGTTCAAAGTATTGTTTAATACTTCCATTTCATTTGATTCCCCCAATTGCCCTTTAACGTCAGTATAATAAGTATTTTTATTTTCATTTTGCCTGTGCGTATGGAAATCAAGGCTCAGTTACTTAAAGTCTTTTGAAGGTCACATGAACAAACAAGTGAAAGAATTCCGACTTTCATCCAGGTCATTTGACTCCAGAGCTCTTTCCAAAATTACATTCAGGTCATTACAATGTCTTGTAGACTATTAGTTAAGCAGAGAACTAGCTGATTTAATTGTACTGGACAAAGAGAAAATAACATCAAATGAACCCTAGAATTTACTGGAATATAACTTATTATTATTAAAGGAAGCCTCATCTTTTATCTGGCAGGTTAGTCATGAGTACAACTCAGTTGAATTGGATCAAGATATAAATTGTTTCCATTTAGTAGGAAAAAAAAAGAAATTCATTAGCAGAACAAAAACCCCAAGTTATATATGAGTATTAGTAGAGACATTTGGATCTACTTAAAATATAATATTAAAATGGATGACATTGAAACTATGTATTATCAATCTGTAGGAAATTATTTGGTTTTATGAATCTGAATAAAGTAGATTTTTTTTAAACTTTGGCTACATCAATCCTTTTGATTTTGTAATTTTCAATTCTTTTTCAACTCTGGTCTTTTGGTGATTCATATTTTATAGACAGCTTTCAAAGAAATACTTCAAATAATTAATAAGCAGCATCCATTCCTAAGATCTTCCTCACCACTTAAAAGGAAGACATCTTTTTAAAATATGGCACCAATATGGTACCAAATATACTGGAAGTCAGGATGAAAGGGAAAATCCTGATAAAATTGGAAGCCACTCTAAACACGACTAAAAGAGAAAATAGAGTCTCTGTAGAAAATTAGGAGCATAAATACTCAGGAGTCTGATTCATACCTTCCTGGAAATATTTTCTCCTTTCTTTGGTCTCTAGAAAGCATGTGACATGGTATATCAATTAAAGGGTGTCCCAGAAATTTTTGAACTGTACTGTTCTTGTCTCATAGAAGGAATATAAGAAAGATCTGGAAAACGAAATAAGAGGCAAAGGAATGGAACTTAACCCAGATGTTCTTGATATTCAAAGAGCAAAACGTGCGTCCGAAATGGCTAGTGAGGTAAGTATATTTATTTAGCAACTGAAAATGTATGAATTTTCAGCTGACTTCCTTGTCTATGAATCTTTTTCAAAGATTTATATACATTCCATAACTTTTATGTGCCAGGTGATGATAAGTAGCTATGCCCTAGTAGTCATTTTCCAGTCAAGGAATTAAAAAAAAAAGATGTTCACCATCTCCTTTCCATGTGGTCTGAGAAAAATGACCATTTCCCCCTTGCAGAGAAAAATGTGTTTAATAAATTAGAATAATTATAGGAGATTCAATTTGATTTTTTAAGGAAGTAAAAGGCAGAGGATTGGGAACGTGTGTTATCAAGCTCTGTTAGTTACTACGGTGCAGGTCACACGCTCTCCTGCTCTCTACCCAACAGAGTCCCCAGATCGCGCCTCTGCTACTCAGTGAGCCCACATAAAGCTCTTTATGAAGTGAGAGTGACTTTGCTCACTTTACATGGAATTTGTGGGAAGGAATGAAATGCCCCTGAAGAGCTCAGTCCTTTCATCCTTGTGCTGTGTCATTAGTTTGGTATCAGATAATGGCTCTGCACTTTGAGGAGAGTCTAGCTGAACTGAGCAATGAGAAATGGAAAGTTGTGTCCCCATAGGTTCATAAACTGAGGTGATCATGATGATGGTGACCCTATAGTTAGGCTGCAGATGACAGGAACCCAACTCAAACTGGGTGAAGCAACAAAGGGAATGTTTTAGTTTATGAACAGAGAAGTTGGAAGTCAAGTTTCCTTCAGGTTGGAATCCAAAAGGTGTCTATCCTCCTTCCTCTCTCAGTTCTGTTGTCTTCTCTATTGCTTCACCCTTGGGAAGCTATCTCCAAGTGATGGCTCATCCTAATAATAACTCCTATCTGTTCCCGTAATCCCAATAGGAAGTGAGCAGCTGTTTCCTTCTTTTTTTTTTTAAGGTTTTATTTATCATCTGACAGAGAGAGACACCGAGAGAGAGGGAACACAAACAGGGGGAGTGCTAGAGGGAGAAGCAGGCTCACTGCTGAGCAGGGAGCCCAATGCTGGGCTCGATTCCAGGACCCTGAGATCATGACCTGAGCCGAAGGCAGACGCTTAACCAACTGAGCCACCCAGGTGTCCCTGAACATCTGTTTCTTAAATTTACAGCTAAGGTCCTAGGACGAAATCTCACTGGATCAGCTTCTATCCTGTGTCTACTTCCACCCTAATCATTGTGTCTGGGGCAGAGGGGTGTAATGGTATGGGTCTCATGATCACTCCTCAGTAGTTTAATTGCATTCTAAGTGTAAAAGATTCAAGGGTTGCCTGGATGGCTTGTTTGGTTAAGTGTCTACCTTCAGCTAAGGTCAAAATCCTGGAGTCCTGGATCAAGCCCCATTTTGAGCTCCCTGTTCAGCAGGGAGCCTGCTTCTCCCCCTCCCTGACCCATGCTCTCGCTCTCTCTCTCTTAATCTCAAATAAATAAAAAAAAAATCTTTAAAAAAAGATTCAAAATTGTTATGTGTTTAAAAAAAATTATAATCATCTTTGACCATATCCATGTTCTCTAAATAAATTAAAGAATTGAAAACCACTGTGATGTCTTTGGCTAATATTGTCATCACATATCCCTAAGTTAGTAATTCTGTACAGTTTCTTCTGTTATGGTGACATGTACAGTCCACCTTCAGAGGTAGATCTTGTAATCACTTGTTGGTAATGCCTGGAAAAATCATTTTAGACTCTCAGTGGCGGAGTCCGTCTAGATACAGCTGAATGGCATGATGGTGGCAGGAGCAGCAGTAAGTCAACCTTAGCTTACGAGTATAGGAGTAAAAGACCAAAAGAAGCTATCAGTTATGGAACACCGACTATGTGCTGGGCACTATGTTATATGCTGCCTCATTGCTCCTCAGAGGGCTGCTGCATGGAGGAATTATTGCCCCCATTTTGCAGGTGAGTAAACCGGAAAGGTTACACATTCCCAGGGTCACACAGCAATTGAGTGCTCTGGCCTCCAAATCAGCCTTCTTTCTATGGCCTCAACTCATTGAAACCTGCCTTCCTATCCTCCGGTCCCTAACACAGTTGTCAGTGAAGATTCTTAGCATGTATAGTAAAAGCCTCACAGCTTCACATACCCTTTTTCAGTGAGAATGGTGCTACCCTTCTAAGCAGTCCAGAAAACTTAGTTCTAGAAGGTCATTTCATAGTACACAGTAAAATGTGTTTTCTTCTTTTTTTAATATGTTCAGCAATTTTTTGGTATCACTGATTACAGATACAGGTTTGTCCTTAGAGTGTCTGAATATTATAAAATGTTGCTTTTTTTTTTTACAGAAAGAGTATAAGAAAGACCTGGAATCAAAAATTAAAGGGAAGGGAATGCAAGTTGGCACTGACATCCTTCAAATACAACATGCCAAAAAAGCTGCAGAGATAGCTAGTCAGGTTAGTCGAGTGAATGGTGCAGATGTCCTAAAACCTGTATTTCAGGGGGCTCCTGGGTGGATTGGTTGTTAAGCTTCTGCCTTTGGCTTAGCTCATGATCCCAGAGTCCAGGGGTCGAGTCTTACATCAGGCTCCCTGATCAGCAGGAAGCCTGCTTTTCCCTCTCCCGCTCCCCCTGCTTGTGTTCCCTCTCTTGCTGTCTTTCTCTCTGTCGAATAAATAAATAAAATCCTAAAAAAAACAAAAAAACAAAAAACAAAAACCCTGTATTCGGAACTTCACAAATCGTATTAACCTAATTAGTACATGGAGTTCCCCAAAGCTTTGTGACTGGTTTAAAAGTTTGGAATTGAGACTATTCCAAATCAGCATGTTTGTTTGAATGTTTAGTCTCTGCTTTACTCATTTCCTTTAAATATGTCAAAGAAAACTAGGGGGAAGGCATTTTAGTAGAAAACACACACACATACACAAACACATACCCCCTCTTTCTTATCTTATCCTTGGAATACAGCAAATTTCACATTCATCTGGGCTACAATAAATGTTTTCATGCTATGTTTTCTTTAAGGATAGGTCATGTGCCTCTCTGTACATCTGTGTTTCCCACTTTCTGAACAGACCTTGAAAATCACATTGAGACTCTAGCCTGACAGTGATAACCATTTCTGTATGATTTGGTTGCACGTTCTGAAAATACCCCATTGACCTCATCGCCATGCCGGAAATTCCTACCGGGTTAGCATTTTGGATTGAAGTGTTCTATATCCTGAATGATGTTTTTTCCATCTAATATTTTCCTCTTCATGTAATACATGTAACGACAGGACATTAATTTAGAAGTTTTGGCTTAGAGGCTATGATATGATAGAGAACAGATAACAGCGTTGTAGGAGTCAGACCATAAATGTGTAGTTTTTTGAAGGCAGTACCCCAGAACCAGTTCCATACCATGTTCCATGTACGAGTATCAGTGGAGTAGAGGGTATTTGGGAAGAGCTGATTTAGTGAGAAACATTTGTAAAGAGAATGTTGGGGAGCAGGCTAAGGAGTGCTGTCCACTTACCTCAAGGCTTGTTGGGGGGTGTTTCAGTGGGGCTACTCTGAGAGCTGTAATGTAATGTGTTTGCAGTTAGGAAGAGCTGGCTCAGGGCTGACTCCCTGCAGGAAACCTGGAGGGCAAGAGGGAGCTGATTAAATGCCCTCCAGTCTGCTGCTGCATGGGGATCTGCTTATATCCCCAGGGTTAGGGACTTGCCAGGGGAATGGGAGGGTCATAACTGGTTTAGAAAAAGGATCTGGAGGTGACATAGGAGTCTTGAGCAATAGAGATTTTATTTAGAAATGACAGAGTTGGGGAGGTGTGTGCTGAACAGGCCCTTGAAAACCTCCTTTGACTTGACCCCTCCTTCCATTCTCCCAAAATATAGCCATTATTGCAGATTTGTTGTAGAACCTTCTGGATCTATTTTTATGTGTATATAGATAAGCATAACACTTATGTACACATAGACTTAAAAAGTCCTTAAATACCATGTCTTTTGTTCCGTGCTTGGTTTTCTCACTTAATATTATGGATCTTTTTCCATGTTACTTCATATAGTTCTACCTCATTATTATAGAAAAATTGTTTCATAACTTGGATGTGAATATGTAACCATTTACCTTTTGATGTCTCATAGGCATTACCACATGTAAATGACATGTAAAATGTAGTAAAGGATTTCAATATTAACACAATAAAACCAGACGGCTTAATTTTCCCCCAGATCTGCTTTCCTTTTCCACTCCCTTCTTAGCAAATGGCATCAGTGAGATCTCAGAAGTCACTTGGATTCTTCTCATCAGCAACTTTTATTGACTCTGCCCCCAAAATGATTTCTAAATGCATCTACTTCTTTCCACCCTAGTCCAAGCTACCATGTTTGTCACCTGGATCCCTGCAATGGCTTCTAACTAGAATTCTGCTTCCATTATTGTCCTCTTCACAGCCATTCTTTGCCCAACAGCCAGAACCATCTTTGAAGAATTACGTTAAATTATGTTAGTCTCACTATTTAGAACTCTCCAGTTATGTCCAGTATAAATGCTCCACTCCTTTCTCCTGCATTCAGAGCCCCTCTTCTGCTATTCTCATCTTATTCCCCTCTTCCCTGGCCCATTATGACTGTGCTCCAGCCTCACAGACTTGCAGTCTCTGCACAGTGCTGTTTTCTTCTGGAAAGTTCTTTCCCTGGTCTTTGCCCAGTTCTTTCTAGTTATTCATTCCTTAGACATAATGGTACTTTTTAATGGTGGCCTCCTTGGGATTCCAAGTAACTAGCTACTTGAAATTATCAAACTATTACTTATAATTCTCTGAAATGTTTCTTATTATTAGGAGGGGGTAACATCCAGTGTTAGTTCAAGGTACTGGCTTGGAGTAAGGGGGTTGGGAGTGAGGAATTTGAGGCTGGAGAAGAGGTTTCAAAATCAGCCTGAGAGTTGAAGCCAAAAGAAGGCATCCTTTCCATGGAGAGAACAATGTGGAAAGACTACAAATTATGTATTTCACAATTTTATCTAAGAACAAGCTCCTAAGACACATTCCTTTCATGAAACGTTGAAATGTCATGTCTTTCCTTAAACGGTATAGATTTGTTTTATTCAACAATATGCTGCTTTCAATTTCTGTGTGTAGCTTAGGAATGTCTGCTAGTTCTTGAGAAGCTAGGGGGAAAGAAAGGCCTAGGGGAGCCAGCCATGCTGTTATCTTTGCAATCCAAAGGTCTCATTTGTATATAATCCTAGCTGTGTCCCATTTTGCCCAGTTGCTAGGTTTTTGCATCCATTTCAACCAAACTTTGGGACTTTCAAGGCTTAACTTTTCGAGGAAATTAATGTGGTATATATTGTTACATGAATCACTTCCAATAGTTAAACCCTCCAGAACCTATGGAATTGACCATGTGACTTTTTTAGCCCATAGAAAATTAGCAAACATGACTCAGGCAGAGCCGATAAAACTCTTGTGCACTGAGGCTTGTCTTCTTGGAATATAGGTGCCATCATGTTTTTTTTTAAGCCTTCAGAGTTTTAGGGTGTTTTATTATACATTAGTATGTAAATGATGTAACTAGTGTCCTATGTAATCTATTGATGTGCTTGAGGACAATTTTAGATTTGAACATTCATATTGCAAAATTAAATGACATACTTCTACCCTGGGACCTTGGTGACTGTCTATGATTAGTGCCTCACTTTCTATATACATTGTCCTTCAAATGAGATGCTTTGTTTGGGGGCCTTAAAGAGGCTTACTAGAAAATTTTTTTAATACACATAATAATAATGGAATATTATGATTTTGAAGGTTAAATGCTATTATTTAAATTGTATTCAGAAAAGTGAAACTGAGACTCTAAGTCAATGAAAATAAGCAGAGTTATGAGTAAAAGATAGGAAAAAATATAATATTTTTCTGAGATTGAGATCTTTGTTTATACCTTTTAAAATATAGGATATCACAAATAAGCAAGCCAACATTTACGCCATTGCAGGGAATCTACAAATCTAGATTATGTCACATCTAGGCTACATCAACATAATCGGAAATAACTGTTTTAGAAGAAATGTAATTAGATACAGCAATAGTTTTTTTTCTCGTAATACAGTTTTTCATTAAAGAATACATACACACTGAAAAGTGTACAATTTAAGTCTATAGCCTGCTCAGTTTTTTATAATCAGTTTTAAAATGTGACGAGTCTTAGAGACATGTTGTGTCTGGGTAATTATGACTATTTTGTAAGTAACACATAATTCAATTCAGGCTGCTCAAAATAAGCAAATAATTTATGGTTCTTAGAACCAGACAGTAGAGGAAGCCCTAGGCTCAGCTTGCTCTGGGGCTCAGACAACGTGATTGAGTTTCAGTCTCTATCTTCAGTTCTCAGGCAGGCTTTCTTTTGTTCGCAAAGAGATTCTTAGCAGCTCCTGGGGCTTCTTCCTTCTCCATCCATGTCTTGAAGAAGAGGGAAAGCTTCTTGATAGTTTGTGTGGAAGAAGAATCCTACTCATCCCTGGAGAAATCTGGAAGGGCCAGGGATGGGGTAAAATGGTAAATTTATGTGAGCCCAACAGGACACACTGACTTGGGTCAGCCTCACCCAAGCTGAATGGTCTAGTATGGGGGGCCATGAGTTGCCCGGTGGCAAATCAGGGAGCTAATGGGAGGTGGGGGGAAGAGTGGTTGGATTCCAAGGAAGCAACCACAATAATTATTCACTACAGAGCAAAAAGTGACAGTTTTACAATGATATCCTACTGATACTCATCAAATGAGTTATATGTTAACCAATAACTGATCAATTTTATTGTACTGAAATAGAAAAACTTCCCCTTTGGCTGTGTTTTCTTTCTTAATTCTGGTTAGTAGGCAGAAGCCTTCTGATCACTTATGAATAAGTCACTCCAGGCCATGTTCCTCCCACAAGTTTTAAAACTCTTCCTACTTTTGTAGAAATAAGAGTCCAAAGCCATGATCTTAATGTGAAATGCCATCACAGTTGTTAACAGTTTTTTTACATTCTTGCGGAGCCCTCATTGCTTGTTTTATTTTCTCCAGAAGGACTATAAGAGAGATCTGGAGACTGAGATAAGAGGGAAGGGCATGCTGGTGGGCCCAGACACTCCTGATATCCAGAGAGCCAAGAAAGCATCGGAAATGGCCAGCCAGGTGAGAAACCCACAAGATACAAAGTTTACAACAGACACGATGAACTGCATGTAGAAGAAGTATAAACAGCATTTTCGCATGCGTGGCCTTGAGATTCAAACACATACATATCAGCATTGCTCTGGAAGGAGAAGCAAAGCTCTGAGATTATTTTCTGTTTGTTTAGAAAGAATATAAGAAAGATCTGGAAAATGAAATTAAGGGGAAAGGAATGCAAATGAGCATGGACATCCTGGACATACTACGAGCCAAGAGAGCATCGGAAATCTATAGCCAGGTTGGTGGAGGGAGTAAAGAGGCTCCAAATACTGTTTTCTGATTTCCAGTCCTCATGTGCTTTGTGTGTCTCTAAGACTGTTATTTTTTGGAGGGCACTGTATTCAAAGTCACTGCACTCTATTCTAGGAGCTATTGCTCAAACTTGACTAAACTCACTAATGAAAGGGAAATTTGCTGTAAATTCAATTCAATGGCTCTTATTGAGTGTCTGAGCTCCCCTGTTTGAGTCCAATGACACTGTGATCCTTTATATATTTAGTTTTTGACTCTAGTGCATGCTTGAATCCAGAGCTCACACTACAGAGAAAAGATTACAGATGAGTTTGTCTTTTAACAGTCTCATACTAATAATGAATATTATCCCTAAATAGTCAGCTCCAATGAAGAATGAATAAAACTGTGTAAAGTAGAGGGTGAAATTGAACATTAACTAAAAATTAAGAACTGTCTTCTTGGTAAAATTTAATTTACCAAGTGTGACCTGTCACACATCCTCTCAAAAGACCTGTAGGAAAAAAGCTCTAGAAAAGCTGGATATGGATATAACCACAAAAGAATATATTTCATGGAAGAAGTTATTGATAAAATCTGATTTGGGCAAAAAATTTGTTAGGAAATATTGTCTTCGCTATAAAATTTACAAGGAAAAGAATGAATCCCAATGGAAAAAAAAACAGTAAAAGGGAATGAAAAAATTAAAATGGTGATAGAAAATTGACAAAGGAATTGCATTTAATGAATGGGATTTTTAATGAAAAGGATTTTCAAAAAAATCTGACCAAATTTGTTAGAATTCCAATTAAAGCAGAAGCAGAATCTGAACTGGTTCTAAAGGGCATCTCCAGAGGACAGAGTCAAATGTCGAAGGAGTGTCTGCTTCTCGGCCTCCTCAGATGACACAGCTGTGGGATGGTCCTGAAATGCATGTCCATCTGTCCTCAGTGTCTCCTGGTGCCACCTGAACTTGGAGAAGTTGGCTCTAACTATATCAAGTGACTATAATTATAGATAAATACATAAACCAGGTAAATGGTCATAGGAGTCAGTGGAGAAAAGTTACTGTCTCAAGAATGTCAATCTCATTCATTCATTCAGTAAATACTTTCTGAGCACCCACTTATGTGTAAAATTAGACATGGTTTTGCCCTTGGGGAACTAATCTCATAGTTTAATAATCAACTAATCACACAAATACAGTATTACCCACCATGATATATGCCACCATGTTATATGCCACTCCCTCTAAAGGTAAGGACTTCCCATAGGAAGGGATGCCTGAGTTGTCAGCATTTCTGCCTTTGCTTAACAGTGTTACTTTGTTTGTGTGGGACAGAAGGATACATCTAACTTCAAGGAATTTTCATTATTTAGGATACAATGGAATACTTTTGAGATTGTGATGTTGCTGTGTTGAGTCTCAACACGAACAATAAGTACCTTTCTTGACAAGCATCCATACACCATAATGGTTAACTTCACTGACTTTGAACCCAGAGTGCCTGGGTTGAATCCTGGCTCTGAGATTTCTTAGTTTCCCCATCTGTAAGGGGATAGTAACGCCATCTGCCTGTGAGGTTGATTCAATGGGTTAATGTATACATTGAACCATACCTGTGACTATATACATGTGGGTACTCGTCGAAGGTATGGCCCAGATTGTACCAGAGCTTATAGTAATACATTTAGTAGACAGAAAATTGAGATTTTTAATCTTAACTACAGAAATACTAGTATCTTTCCATTATACAAATGTATCTTTTTCTGAAGTAGGAAACAAAGCATAAATCCGGAAGGGTGAAAAATAGTGCATATAGAGAGCCATGTTACTCATAGGAGCTATAGGACTACTTTGAACAGGGACTGGGGCTGCTCATGAAAGACTAGGTTTCTTCTGGGTTCTGGTCACCAATTCCAATGCATGTATGTGGAGGCTTCCCCACACCAACAAGCAATTCTTGGATATCAGCAGGGGACTGGAGAATTCAACTCAATTCTGACACTGTCTACTAGAAGCTGGTACCAAGTTCTACAGGTTACGGGCTCAGTCCTACAGGATGGTTCACCTCCCCTTTTCAGATGCCAATTGCAAGCTCAGTTTGTCACCTGTGCTATTTGGTCAACAGGCTATAGATCAGAGGTTCCCAGGACCCCGTACATGGCGTTCATTTGCTAGAGCAGCTCAACGGAACTTACTAGATAGGCAGTTTATTATAAAAGGATATAACTCAGGAACAGCCAGATGGAAGAGATGCATAGGGGAAAGTATGAGTAGGGGTCATGGAGCTTCCAAACTCTCTCTAGGTTCATTCACCATTTCCCCCAAATCTTGCCATGTTCACCAACCTGAAGCTCTCCGAACCTTCTCCTTTTGGTTTTTAAGGAGGCTTCATTACATAGGCATGATTGATCAACTCTGGCTCTTGGTGATTGATTCAGGCCCCAGCTCCTCTCCTCTCCCCAGAGGTTGTGGGTTGGGTACTGAAAGTTCTAACCCTTTAATTGCTTGTTTGGTTCCCCTGGCAACCAGTCCCACCCTTAAATATGGTCCACAAATCATTTCACTAACATGACTAAAGATATTTTAACCACTCTCATCACAGGAAATTCTGAGAGTTTTACGAGCTCTGTGCCAGAAATAGGGACAAAGACCAAATATATATTTCTTATCGTAAGTCACAGTATCACAGGTTTCTAATCTTAGGAGTGGCACAGAGACCAAGGCCTCTGGAGGCCTTTGGATGGACTGGGGTGGGAACCGTTTCCTGAGAAGAGGCAACCCTGTTTCTCTGGACTGTTTGCTTACTGTTTGCTTATTCCTTTTATTTCTGCTGTCACATCAACCACTGCTTTGAATCACAAGATATGATATGAGCCATGTGGAATAGTACAGTTGGAAGCAGCATTTTTTTCTATCTCTCATACATGTACACCACACACAGTCTCAGATTCATATTAAATGTTTATATTTTTAGAAGAAGTATAAAGATGAAGCAGAGAAGATGCTTTGTAACTATAGTTCTGTGTTAGACACTCCTGAAATTCAGAGAATCAAGATAACTCAACAAAACGTTAGTGCGGTGAGTAACAATTACTGCTTCTCAGTGGCCACCTTGAAATTTTGTTTCCAGAAGGAGGGCATTTCTCCTCATTGTCTGATTGTTGCATTGTTTGAATTTTCTGTCAAAAGTATTATCTTTCCATTGTTAAAATAACAAGAGTACTGTTAACCAAAATTCAGTCAAGTCAATTTAAAGATCTGATTGGTTTTATTCAATCATTCATGAATCAGGCAGTATCCCCTCTAATAGATTTGAGAATGATCAGTAGAGATGTACAAAATGTAAGGCTTTGATAGGCAGAAACCAGCAGGACAAGGAAGTTATTAGCAAGAGAGAAAATAGGATTGCTTCAGACAAGGTCACCTTCCCTTAGGGAAAAAGGTGGGGGTCTATCATGCAGATTACCTCTCTAGGCTGATGAGGAAATTCCAGACTGATTGGTTTAAAATTCCACTCTTGGGAGAAGCTGAAACTGCAATTACCTTAGTTATTAAGTCTTGATGGGGCTTAACATGAGTGACTCCATTTTGGACCTGTTGTTTCCCTTTAATAGTACCAAATGTTCTTATATGGTACAATTTATCATGATTGTTTTGGAATTACAAATTCAAATTTTCTTCTTTGGTACAAACAAGAGTTCTCTTTAACTGAAATTTAAAATTTTACTCAGGAAAGAGGTCTTAATCTTCCACACAGATTTTACTTTGGAGATGAGAATAATCCTATAAAATGATTTCCTTTCTGATCACTGATTTGCCATGATAATGTATTTAGGAATTTACTAGTTTATAACCAACTCCTAAACTTTTATATTTTTTACTTTGAGGAATAGGAGTTGTATCAGCAATCTTTAATTAAGGGATGAATCTATGTTTGATGGATATATAATCCTGAATTCTAAAATTATAAAAATTGACCATACAGACAATATTTATATGTAGAACTACCTCATTAGTTATTTAGTAGTTAAATAAAGGTCCCATCAAAATATAAATTCTATTAAGTCTGAGGACTTTTGGAATATTTCTATGTTGTAATAAACTCAAAACCTCCAGGTGTGCTAGTCAGGTACCATTAGGGCCTTCAAAGCAGGTGTGCTAAGAAATGGAAAAGTCTGGCTGGAAGGGATATTGGGAGGCGGGGAAGCTGTTTCCACTCTTATCTCCTGTGATTCCATGTGCTCTAGATTTTTATCTTGTGGAGGAAAACATCTCTGAGGCCATACTTTCCCAACCCCCATTAGGGCCCACTGAATTACCAGATCTTAACAGAGGGACTAGTTCTGTCCTCATCTGCCTTTCTGATATTTATTCTACTATTTGGTAAAACATTTTGTTTCTTTGTTTTGCTTTGTCTTAGAAAGGCGCAGATTGTTGGTAGGAGTGGAGAGACATGTGGGAAGGTTAACAAATAAGTAGAAGAGATGGAAATAGACTGAATAAACTTTTGATGTTGATGATGAAGCCAGTATTTTCTGTGAAGAGAATGAGGGCATCTTTGTGTTTGGAGAATAGCACTTGCTTAAAATTTCACCACTTTTGAGTTAAATGATACTGCTTAGTAAGCTTTTCTAATATGTGCTTTTCCTTTTTCTCAAACGCACATATGATATATGTTTATATTTGAAGAAGGAAACTCTGGTTTGCCAACTTCTATTCTTGACCACATAATCTGCAGCCACATCAGTTACCTCACACGGGTATCGGGGGTTACCTGTGGGATGCTGTGGAATGTGAGACCCAAATTGGACATTTATTCTCATAATGGATTATTTAATTGATTGATATAACCTCATTACTCATAAACAGAAGCTGTATTCACATTACCTGAGAACCTAAGAAATTGTCTTTCTTTAATAAGAATCTGATCTAGGACCTGAATTCCAATAAGCTTTTAGTTATTCTTTCCTTCTCTTATAATAAAGGTATTTTATAAGAATGAAATAGGAGCTGGCACAGCAGTAAAAGATACTCCAGAGACTGAACGAGTGAAGAAAAATCAGCAGAATATTAGTTCAGTAAGTGCTTTACAACATTAATTATCCTTCCCAAAAGCAAACATAAGCTAGATAAATGTTTTTAGTTCTTTGCTACACTGGTTGCTTTTTCTTTTAGTCTTCACTTTGTTAAAATGCTATTTCATCAAATATCAAAGGTCTCACTTTCAGGAGGAAAACTGTAGCCTTGTTCCCCTTGAACGTAACGCAGTGTTTCATCTTGATCTATCGTAGTGCACGAGAGATAGATCACTTTAATAGTCCAGTAATGAAATCTAGGATTAGATTTCCTCTTTTGAACAGAATTTTAACTGCATTAAATTCTTCAGAGGAAAGATAAATTTCAGTACATCTCCACAACTTGGAGGAAAGAAATTTTACCCTACAGAATGATTAAAGGCCCTTAGTACATTTATTTGGTGGCTTAAGAGAAGGTTTCAGAGGCCCCGGTTTGCGTTCTATATCTTTCAGCATTCAGCAAAGCAAAAACATGCACCTTTGCTATAATTTGTAAAAATAACTTAGCCTCCAACTCTCTTTGAGCTTGGGTGGGAAGGGTAGAGGATGCGCTTACTGTTACAGGTGAAAACTTTTTCATTAGGTATTGTTTGGGTCCGTAATCAATGGAGCGAGACTGATACAAAGCGAAGGTCAAGCAAAGCTTTATTTCGTGCCAAGCATCGAGAATCCAACTGACCGGGCAGGGCCGTCTCTTACAGAGAGAGGCGACCCCTCTCTGCCTTACAGACTGGCTTTTAAGGGCAAAGGCCATGTGGTTGGGCCTGGCCACGCACAGGAGGTCAATGACGCAGAGAAAACTGCACAGTCAGGCTAGGTCACACGTAAGTGACCAATTGAGTTACAGTTTACCCTATAGTAGGCATTTGAACTAGCCTATCACCTTGGTCAGAATTGGCGCCCAAAGGGCGCGGTCCACACACCTTGGTAGCTAGGGAGACAGTATGCGCCCCCACTGATTGGATACCTCCACCTGGCCTGACCCACCCTTGTATTTGGGCTTTGTTACCTGGTTTCCGGGACTTGTTTTTAAGTAAGTCCCCTGGGGTGGGGGGGCAGGGTCCGTTTAAGTTTCACTGCATAAACAACAAAATGGCTATTCAACTGAAATGGAGCCCTTTTGGCTAAATAGGCCCTTACAGTATTTGACATTTACAATGGAGACTTGCTGTCCTCACGAACAGGAATTCTTCCATGGATATGTAGTATATTTAATTTCATTCACTCTTTCTTTTCTTTTTCTTTTTTTATTTTTTGGCATTTCGTAGCCACAAAGTATTTTTATTTTATTTTATTTTATTTTAGAGAGGGAGAGAAAGAAAGTTAAGCAGGCTCCTTGTCCAGTGAAGAGCCCCGCATGAGGCTCGATCTCACAACCCTTAGATCATGACTGGAGCCAAAAGCAAGAGTTGGATACTTAACTGACTGAACCACCCAGGCACCACATATATTTGGTTTCTTGTTGGGGAAGTCTTAAAGGTTCTTTCCTGAAATCCCCTTCTTTTCCTTTCTCTTCACCTTCACTCTTGGAGGCAGAGCCTTTAAGTAATTCAAGTAAAACAGCCCGGGTTAGACGTCTCTGTCAGGATAGTTACGTGGCATTCTAGAATATGAGTGCACATGGGCTTTTGTGGAGAAACAGTAGGAAAGGCAAGGTAATGCTGTTATAAAGCATGCTTCAAAAAGTCTGCGGAATACTACTAGTGCAATAAAATTTCTGTAGCACGAATGAACAAAGCTTTCTCCTGAGGAAAGCGTGAAGAGAAGGAGCTTACAGTGAGGGCGTGCAAATGTGTTCTGATCCACTGTGGTGAGAGTCCTGTGTCCGGCAATGTTGGGGTCCACTGGGGAAGTTAGTTTGGCAGCAAAGAATACAATGTTTGTTTCCTTCACTTCCAAATGATAATATTTGAAATGTACCCATCAGTGTACTGAAATACAATGTTATAAATGTTCTGCAGTATAGTCATATCGCCTATAGGAAGATGACTGTGCCATTTTGATTAGTTTAAAGTCGTATGAAAAACACAAATGTTCATCTTTAATCACGTTTAGCTTCTCACCCGAGGAAAATCACGCAAAGTAGTATGGTAGATCATTTCTTTTTCCAGCGTTCCGCTGCCTCTTCAAGCAAACAATAAATGCGTAGTTCTGTATCTCTATGAGGTTGGGGCCATAAACTCCTGCTTAGTATTCAAATGGAAAGTTGCCCTTTCAAGATTAGCCAGATCTGTCAAACCAAGATATGATTCTCTAACATTTAAAGATCTCGACATTTTCCACCTCCCCTGTATAAGCATTTTAGCTATTAGCTTTCCCCGTTAAGAACTATTTTTGAATCTTTATTTAGAGGTGGTCTTTTGCAGTGTATTCTCGATTTAACTGTTTTGGATCTGGACTCATATTGCCATTGTTACTCATGTTAAACCTAAGGCTCCTAGGACATGGACATGTAGCTTACCATTTCTTTGCCACTGTTAGCGTGGATTTCAGCCTGAATCATTTAAACATTACCGAGTGATTTCTTTTTTTTTTTTTTTAACGATTTTTTTTATTTTTTTGACAGACAGAGATCAAAAATAAGCAAAAGAGGGGGGGAGAGAAAAAGGGGGGGGGGGGGGGGGGTGAAGCAGGCTCCCTGATGAGCAGAGAGGCTGGGGGCTCAATCCCAGGATCCTGGGATCATGACCTGAGCGGAAGGCAGAGGCTCTAACCCACTGAGCCACCCCAGGCGCCCCTACCGAGTGATTTCTAAAACCTGGTTTGTGTAGGTTTAAGTCTTTGCTAAATTTCAACATGTGCCTCTTCATTCTTGCCTGCATTTGCTACATATAAATATTTATGTGTGTCCTTTTACTTGAATCTAATCTTCCATGAATCGTAGACTTATTAAAATACCACTTGATACGATGGTATTACTAATCATTTCATAAGTTTAAAGAGCTATTTCTTGTCTCATGCATAACTGTGTGCTGACATTACCATTTTTGTGTGGTTGATCTTCCTCTAAATAGATTTGAAGGAAGAGCTTTTGAATAAAGTGAGTGCCAGGATATAGGCTGGATTTGTAGAACATGATTCTGTGGGTAGGAGACACATCCTGACTTTCTGCCACAGGCCCTTCAATACAAATCAGGGGCCTTGGCCTCTGTTTTTTTGTATATTCCCCACCCCCCCACCTTCTACTTTCTCTTCTTTTGTTCTGGCCACTTTATTTTCTTCCTTATTCCAGAATATTTGCATGCTCTCACCTAAATAAGCAGTCTTCCCAAGACTGTAGCAAATGCAATTTGGCTTTTGTCTTTAAATCCATGATACATTTAAATTCACACATTAATGAGTAAAAATTGCTTTTTGGCTAGAAACTTATAAGTTATTATATTCCTTATGATTTCCAAGGTTTTTTGTGTATCTGCCTAATGATAAAATTTATTTTCATAAGTGACATTTGCTTATTTTAATGAAATAATTTCTATGGTGATGGCTAGGTAAATAGATAGGAGTTCATTTGCACGTTTGCATGAAAAAAAGCATCATCTCATAAAGGAAAATAAAAATTTCTGTTCCCACTGAAGGAAAATTACTGTTGGGAGTTAAAAAATTCAGCTGTGTAATAGTTACAAATGCAGGAGTCTTACCTATCTTTTAAGCCTTGCATTGAAGAAAACCCACATTATTTTTGTCTGTTTGTTTTGTTTTTAATAATTTACCATCCTATTTCTTAAATACATAATGCAGGTAAAATACAAAGAAGAGATGCATCAGGCAACGGCCATTTCTGATCCTCCGGAGCTAAAGAGAGCTAAAGAAAACCAGAAGAACATCAGCAATGTGTGATCATATTTCTTTGAGTACCGTTTTCTATTTTATTGAATGGCAGTAGGCAGTGGGGGCGTGGCACTTGTACGAGGGAAGCCCCAGGACAATGCACACTGTTGCAGGAGGCCCAGTTGCTAAAAGATGGCGCTAAGACACCCCTCGTCTTTAGGCTGGGCTGGCATGGCCCCTCCTGTGTGCATTTATGCATCAAAGGACATGTTACTTGAATGTCCACTCTGTTCTTGTTCTGGGGAAATTCAAAGCTGAGTGCGACTTCTCCAGGCCTCTAGGAGAAACAGACATGGGAATAAACACCCACTGTGCATGAAGAGCCATCACAATAGTTAATATTTACTGACTGTTTGCTATGCTTGTGGAGTACATTACACGTGGTGTCTCGTTTAATGATAAATAATGATTCCTTTTGCAAAGTGCTGTGGAAATGCAGAGAAGGAAGGCAGTGTTTGTGATAGAGAGGGGAAGACCCTCAGGGGAAGAGTGACATTTGCGTTAGATCTCCAAGGGTTAATAAAAGTTGGGGTGGATTTCGTGAGGAAGCGCCTTCCTGGCCAAGCAGAACACATCTGTACAGGTTCTACATCCCGGTCAAGGAGGGGAAGGTTTAGTGCGATGAGTGCATGAGGTAGAAGGTGGCAGGGACCTGCTGGTGCAGAGAGAAGTAATTCGGGCCCTACGGAGGGGAGTCGGGAGTCCCGGTGTTTCCCAAAGTGTGCTTCACGTGTGACAGGTGCTCCTTCCACGAGCAGGTCTTGGCTTAGGGATTATAATGTTTTAACGTGTCCCTTTTTCTAAAAGGAAGGGTAGTAGTTTTCAGTGTGTCAGAGAAACCTAACACCCCCTTAAAATAACTTTATTTGCAAATAGTAGTGAGTTAATTTAATGAAAGACTAATATTGGTGATCATAGCATGCTTGAGAGCCGGCCTCGCATGCGGCAAGGGCTGCGCACATGGTAGAAAACTGGGACCCACAGTGGACTCGCAGGAAGAACGGGGACCCTGGTCTGCTGGCTGGATCCCGGCTTCAGCCTTTAGTCGCTGTATACCCTTTACAAGCCCCCAGCTCTCCCAGCCTCAACTTCCTTATCTATGAAGTCGGGACGAGGGTATTACGTGAGATCGCGCCTGGAGAGCACTCAGCCTGCTTGTGAATGAATGAAAACAAGACGTGAAGCATCCCCAGTATCAGATTTATGTCCCCAGACTTAACATTCACTGCCAAAACAGTTTCTCCACCTCGGTCATGCCGGTCAGCAGCATTTCCCCCTCCGTGCTCTACCCGGAGTAATCGTTCCTTGCATCTCGCCATCAGTACAGCTGACACTGGACCTTTTCTCACTTTAACTGAGACAATTCATTATCCCAGATACAGAATCTGCCTAAATTCTCAACCACATCTCCCGGCACAAAGAAAGGCGCCCACTGAGGAGAGCAGTCCCCCAGAAGGGGCCTGACCCTTCGTCCTTTATTTCCCAGCTGATCAAACTTCTCTTCACTGTCACGTTCATGGCTGAGGGGGTGCAGCTCAAGTCCATTTTTATCCGCAGGCCCCGCAGGTCCTGTGATGTCTTGCAAGAAAAAAAAAAATTCCCTTCCACTAAATTTAAATTCCAGAAAATCATTAAGACCATCCCTGTGGAGTTCCTCATAATAGGATTTTCACCTTCAGTTTTACTTTTTGCCTGTCAAAAATTCGTTTGATGGACATGCTGTTCTGTTTCTTTGTGCTGGATGCTCATTTATTTCCCAGGGGTGTCGTGGGATTGCTGGAAAACTGACCACAAATGTCAGGGTCTGATCCTCCCAGCCAAGAAAGAGCACGTCCTAGGCAGTAGATCAGGCAGATTTCCATAATGCCAGTCTGAGTGCAGTCCTGCCATTGTGGGCACTTGGTAGAGAGGGGAAACGTTGAGGTTCGGGGTGTGTTTCCGTAGCGACAGTCTGTCACAAAGGTGCAAGTGTGGGACGGGGGCAGCCCTCCTCACTGATGACAAGGATATACACTTTTTATTGTTAAATATAAAATGGTGATTTGATAGTGCTGCTTTCGTGCTGTGAAGAAACGAATTCACAGAAGGGGTAATTTCTTATGACCAATAATGGCCAAACTCAAACCACCGATACATAAGACAGTTCCAAAGAAGCACCACCAAAACATGGAATTCAAAACATTTGGACAAGAAGGAGCTAGGAGTCTGGGATGAGTGTGTTAGAGACGTCCGTTAGGAATGCCTATTTCACTTTGCGATCCTAATGAAGATTTTAACTAACTTAATACCCTGTAGCTATGGGGCATTCCGTTTAGTCTGTTCTGGACGGTGGGTGCATACCTCCTTTGCCTAACTCCACGTGGTCTTGGACCTTGTCCCACAGCTCCAGTACAAACAGCAATGCCCCAAGGCCACGCCGGTGAGCCTCACGCCGGAGATGGAGAGGATGAGGAGAAACCAGGAGGAGCTGAGTACGGCAAGTGGTTCTGTATTCTCTATTGTCAAGCGTTACGCATTTTTCTCCTTCACGGTGCTCTCTGAAAACCTCAAGTCCTTCATGGGGCTGGATGCTTCTTTTCATGGTCATGTGCTTGAGGGCATGAACCTTGGTTCTTTCCTGTGATCCCGGAAATGTAGGACTGTCTTGCTATGATTTAGCCATGCTTGTTTAGTCAAGAACTCTTCAGTAAGCACCCCAATTTGTATTCTGTTGGTACACAAAGATGGGCAAGAGCTAGTTTCTGTCCTCGTGGACTTCATACTTGAATAGGTAAATCTCTACTTTCAGGGAAGGACCTGGAGAGAAGTAGATCTGTTGTCAATCTGAGAAAAAACAAAACAAAACTTGTTGGAATAGAGCAAAAAGAAGACCCGGCTTGGCTGGGGTTCAAAGGCATAATGTCAGAGCAGAGAACTTCTAAATAAAATGAAAAACATTAGTCAATCAGTGATCTATTGCTAATAAATCAGTGAGGGTTAACAGTCAGGAGATACTTCTAACAGGGCTCCTGTGTGAACTGCTTTATGTGAACCCGAGAGGTTGGCACAAGTTATTTCTCTGGTTTGTAGGTCCCAAAAACTGAGTCTTGGGGAGGTCAGAGGACATGCCAGGGACCCATAGTTAGAAGGACAGAGCTGGGATTTGAACCCAGGCCTTCCTCAATTCAGAAATTCCTTTCAAAGTACCTTCTACTAGTTATTTTTCCTATTTTGGGGACCCTTTCATAGAACTTTGACCAAAATAAACGATAGCCTTCTTCTTCCACAACAGGGAATTTTGAAAGACTTTAAAATTTGAGTGTGAGTTCTTCCAGGTGGAGGAGAAAATCATGCTGAACACTACTTTATTTGTATAATACCCTTGGAATATGGTAGGAACAAGGGGTCTTCAGCTTCTTTTGAAAGTGTCAGGTTAAAAGGAGAGTAAACGGCCTTCCCCAGGCTGCTCGGCTACCTCACTATGGTTCTCTTGCAATGACTTCATTCCCTGTTTCTCCCTTATATTTCCATGGCTTTTAGTTAACGGAATTGGCAGTTAGTGTTGGTATTCAACAGCAAAGTATTTATTGAAAAATCAGAAGAATCAGGATCCAGGTGTAGATATGAACTGAAGGGTGGGCGCCTAACTACATACAGTTGGGGAAAACATGTACAGAAAGGGTCAATTTTGAGGTTCCTCCTCTGCGGTGTGTGGGGGAGACCATTCTACCATCTGTTAAAACTCTTGCTTATTCTCTGCAGGTGAAATACAAAGGAGAAACTAAACAGGCAACAGCCATTTCTGATCCACCAGAGCTGAAGAGAGCTAAAGAAAATCAGAAGAACATCAGCAATGTGTGTCCTTAGTAGCTTTCTTTCTTATGATAGCAAATGTATTATGGACATATTGTTGAAGGGATTACGTTGATAACATTTTCATAACCTTGAATTGGCTGCCGTTGCCTACCAATCTACTTGAAAGGTTGCAGGGTCTTCGGTGGGGTGGGCACAGCCAGACATTCTGTCCTCTAGGTTTCCCAGTGACCGCCAGTACGATTTCGGTCTATCGATTACTGCATGTCCCTTTCATCTTGTCTGCGTGCTTACAGCTGCTGTGGTTCCCCAAAGGGATGCAGCGGTGGCTTCTAGCATCTTGGCCCTTCCGATAAAGCTTTCCCACTGCTTTTCCTACTAGTATGTGTTCTTGTTCACTAGCCTGTCTGGTCCCATCGCCCACTCCCAGCTACGGTCACTTTATTTTTGGATAGCGTCTCGGGGGAAATTATAAAGTGTGCATGCCTGAAGAGATCACAAGGGGCCGGCTCCAGGGGAGCTGTCAGCTTTTACTCAGGCACCAACCTCTGGCGTGTTCTTAACCCCCTTCTGTTTATGTAATCCATGGGTGTAGGTCACTGAGAGAATCCTTTTTCAAAGTCATTTACATATAGATTGGGTTCTCTGGAAGAGGAAATCTGGAAATCTACTAGGTTCAAAGAAATCTTTTCTTCTTCAAAGCTTTAAAGTCTTATGGGCTTATAAAACAAAGGCAGGTCACTGTTTGGCACTTTTCCTCACAACTGTGTTTGGAGAAATAAATGCTCATCTTTTCCCGACCTATGTAAACTCGTGGTTGACGTAACTCCATTAGTCTCAGAAAGGAACATGTTAATGAGAAGGAAGAATGGAGCCGTGGGAAGCACGCCGGCCTGTTTATGGGTGACGTAGGTCCCCTACCTAGGCATCTTTTCAAAAGTTCTGCCACATGCAGTTAATTACTGACAAACTCTAATAGTGTACGGGTAGGACACCTTTAAGGAATATCTGTGAAGACATTTCTTCTTCTCTTCCTTTATGATACAATGCTCTGACAGCTTTACTGATGGTATGCTCATATATTTGAATGACTTCATTCCCAGGGATTCACGCTATGGGAGGAATGAAAATAGATTGATTTAAGATGCAAGCATTTTATTTTATTTTTAAAAAAACTTTTAATAAACATATAATGTATTATTAGTCCCAGGGGTACAGGTCTGTGAATCGCCAGGTTAACACACTTCACAGCACTCACCATAGCACATACCTTCCCCAATGTCCATAACCCACCACCCTCTCACTACACCCCTCCCCCCGGCTCCTCTCAGTTTGTTTTGTGACATTAAGAGTCTCTTATGGTTTGTCTCCCTCCCTATCCCATCTTATTTCATTTATTTTCCTACCCCCCAATCCTCCCCTGTTGCATCTCCACTTCCTCATATCAGGGAGATCATATGATAATTGTCTTTCTCTAATTGACTTATTTCCCTCCACATAATATCCTCTAGTTCCATCCACGTCGTCGCAAATGGCAAGATTTCATTTCTTTTGATGGGTGCATAGTATTCCATTATATATATATATACCACATCTTCTTTATCCTTTCATCTGTTGATGGACACCCAGGTTCTTTCCATCGTTTGGCTATTGTGGACATTGCTGCTATAAATATTCGGGTGCACATGCCCATTTGGATCACTATGTTTGTATCTTTAGGGTAAATACCCAGTAGTGCAATTGCTGGGTCATAAGGTAGCTCTATTTTCAACTTTTTGAGGAAGATCCATGCTGTTTTCCAAAGTGGTTGCACCAGCTTGCATTCCCACCAACAGTGTAGGAGGGTTCCCCTTTCTCCAAGATGCAAGCATTTTAAATATGGTTAGCCCTCTAGATTGCATTCTCCTTTTTTCATAGCTCCCTTTCTTGGCTAGCTCCTTAAGATAGCTACTGTGAGACTCTTAGTCGATTGATTTACAGTCCTCTTATTTTTTATTCTCTGAAATGGTAGGTTCATTATAAAGGTCACCTGGGAAGAGCTACAGCTTTAAGCGTAACTCCTGAAATGGAAAGAGTGAAGAAGAACCAAGAAAATATCAGTTCGGCAAGTGGTTTTATCTGTTTTGGTCTGTTACAAAGGATGCATCTGTTATTATTTACTTGCAGTCCTGTTTTTTTTTTCTTTTGTGAAAATAGGAAGTATTTTCAAGCAACATTTGTGATACACGCAGTAAGTACATATGTTATTTCCAGTGACTTCCATTGTAAGACTTGACGTTATCCCTCAACCCTTCATTGCTCTTTCCAGATGTGACCAATGGTTACCTTCAAAGCTTAGTTCAAAGCTTAGTTTTTAGACTCTATCATGCTCATTTAAGCAGTGATTCAGGTTATGTTAGCCAGTGTCTTTGAAAGTGGTGACGTCTTTGATGCACAAGTTACGTGTCATTTTGCAGATGTATTCCATCAGCTGCGGACTGTTAAATGTTCTCAGCAAGACAAAATCAGAAATGACCCGTTACACCAGAGTAAGGACATAGAGGAAAAAAAATCTTTCAATGCATTGAATGTAGAATTCAGTTACTCATTAAAGTCCTTATTTGAATAGTGTCTTATTTGAATAGGACGCTTTCTCTTAGTAAGTATTGGGGAGTTCGTTCCGAATTGCACATGGGTGCCCAGGTCCTCAGTGATTGCTCTCCTAATGGCATGCATAAGCAGCTTCATAAACAGCAGTGTTCTGCTTGCCGGCTGTCATAAAGAGCTTGCTTATGCCTGGGAATCAGCATTTAGGTTTTACAGTTTATGGCTCCCAGTGGCATTTCTGCCCAGAGATGCTGACTGTATTTGACATAAATTACCTTTAAGCTGTGGCTGCTTAGAAGGAAATTCGATTTTGATACTCCTTGTTTTTTCTTATCCTTTACGGTGGGAAAAATAAAGAAAAGAAATAGGCGGATGCTTGGGTTCGGTATACATTTAAGAGTGTTGTGGTAGAAAATGGGGAAATCCTAGAAACAGGACAACACATTTAGATTTCATTTGGTTTGGGTTTTTCCTGTTTAACTGAAGTGTGATAAGCACTTTTCCTGACTACATTTTTAGTGGATATTGGTCATTCACACACCATTCTTGGTTCATAGAGAGACTTGGGTTGTCTTCGCTGTAGCTTTTCAAGGTGAACTTTGAGAGTAAAATTTTAGATTTTTACCCTAGAATGACAGGTAATTCACTGAACAACTTCCCTGGGAAAGAATTGGGAATATGTTGTATGTGTTTCACCCATTTGGAAAATCTGAAAAGTTATGTAATGTTTTCACTTAAAATTGTCTTATTGTTAAGTACATTCTGCTATTTACTTTGCAGGTAAAATATACCCAGGACCAAAAACAGATGAAAGGTAGACCAAGTCTGATTTTAGATACACCTGGTCTGAGATATGTCAAAGAAGCACAAAATCATATTTCAATGGTAGGGTACAACCAGCTCCTTCTTCTCATGACTAAAACATACTAAGGAATGGCCCCACCCAGTGTACTGACGGCGTCGTTCACCATTAATCTGGATAACTAACAAAGCATGAATGCAAAGCAAAATGTGAATGGGCCCATCCATTTGAGGGGACTTTCTAATCACAGTGAAATGTAATGGACATCTTTAGTCCTAATAAAGTAATTTTTCTCAGTGATATTTTGGGTGTGTTTTTATTTCTAACATGACTACTTTAAGTGCATTTTATGAGAAACATTTGCTTGGACTTCTTTTCAATTAATTTTACAACAGAGCTTCGTATGTTTACATGTTGCAAAGAATATAAAAAATGTGTATGCTTTTTAAAGCAGTTTCATGAGGTACAATTTATATGCGATAAGGTTTATTCATTTAAAGTGTACAACTCAGTGGTCTATAGTAAAATTTACAGGTCCAATTTCAGAACATGAAAAAAGTGTATGTTTTGAAGTATATATATCCATTTTTGCAATAATATACAAAAATTATATATATCATTATTTTTTACTCTCAATCTAATTTTAAATAATACTGTTTTCTTGGATAATTGTGTAGAAATAACATATCATTTTAATACCTGTTAAAGGTTCAAAAATAGAAAATTAATTTGTGCCTACGTTAGTACATTTTAGGAAATCACCAGGATTAAAAAATAGATATATCTTTTAAAACTTCTCACTGATATACTATACTGGTTTGTATATAAATTTAAAAGAGCTGCTAACCATAACGATGGAAAACATTGTGAAAATATCAGCAGTTGGTTCCTGAGGTGAGGAAGCTGACATTTCAGACACTGTTTTCGGAATAATTGGAAAAGATACATATATATGGGAATCAATCTAGATGCAGTTTATTCTAGATACATAAATGTGGAGAATGATCTAGATGCAGTTGCCATATCAACATTTTGTGAGGTATGTAACAATCAGGAAATTTCAGTTTGAGTTCATGCTGTTTTTCCTTTTTTTCAGGTAAAGTATCATGAAGACTTTGAAAAGACAAAGGGAAGGGGCTTTACTCCTGTTGTAGATGACCCCGTGACGGAGCGAGTGAGGAAGAACACCCAAGTGGTCAGTGATGCAGCCTACAAAGGTGTCCACCCTCACATCGTGGAGATGGACAGGAGACCTGGGATCATTGTCGGTAAGCTGACGGTCCTTCTCGGGAGGTCCACACAGTCAAAAAGATTGTCCTCGACCTAGCTTTTGAATCAGCCTCCTTACTCACTAGACGACTCCTCAAATGTTTGATGTGGTGCCCATCTAAACACAAACCATGGGCTAAGTGTTATTGTTGGCGCCATGTTGAATGGGATCTGTGGTACTTGCCAGGTTATCAGTGCCGATCCATTCTGTTATTGGACCTTCTCTGTCTTTAATAACTTTCTGGCCTTAAGAGTATATTTGTATTTAAGCTCAAATACAAGACATGAGTGATAACAATGGTTGAACAATTATTTTGTTTTCCTTTCACTTATGTACTTGATCAATGCATTGTACTGCAGACATCGTCTACATGGGGGCAGAAATAACAGAAAAAATCCCATCTTGGTCTTTTTTTAAAAAAAGAGTTTATTTATTTATTTATTTGACAGAGAGAGAGGGAGAGAGAGCAAGCAAGCACAGGCAGACAGAGAGGCAGGCAGAGGCATAGGGAGAAGCAGGCTCCCTGCCTAGCAAGGAGCGCGATGTGGGACTTGATCCCAGGACGCTGGGATCATGACCTGAGCCGAAGGCAGCCGCTTAACCAACTGAGCCACCCAGGCGTCCCCATTTTGTTCTTTTTTACCACAAATAAAAGTGCTAGAGAGATTCTGATAGTATTCCATAATACTACCATAATAATAATATGAATAGATTATTTTTTTTGAATATTATATTGAATATTGAATAATATTGAATATTATGAATATTTTTGAATATTATCTCTGAATGGGGATAATCAGGAGCTGTCTACAAATGCCATAAATCTGAGACGAAGGAAGTTTCTCTCCTCACTGTTCTTCTCGTCCATCTGGGAACATCTTAGGAACGTAGACTTGAATGGTGGCTGAGATAGCAGTGACCACCCCAGAGTATAAGGAAGGGCTAGAAAGACAGTTTATTGACTTTTCAATACCTATCAATGGCCCATACTTTCAAATGACTGTTGTCTGAATTTTCATAGCTAGTCCAATCCTAAAGCTCAGGTAATATTTTTGGGAACCATTCCACATGCACAGGGAAGAGCTTATTTTTTTGGAACTAGTGAAAGGCCATTTAGAGGTGAGCTGGGCAAAGGAAGTGTGTGTCTGACGATACTGTCTTAATGTGAAGCAACAATACTGAGATCAGGGCACTAAGTTCCTTGAATGATTTAGTGAGTCTGAAAGTCCTTCTCACAGAGGGGTTCCACACATGTTTGCACACTACTGACAGCTCTTCCACATCTTCCAAAGGTGATTGTGTAGAAGGATCACCGTAATTTGGATGGATGAGGTGAGATGTTTTCACTGAAAGTAACATCGTGTTAATTTCATTGCTTTGGTTTAACATCTCACACGGGATGGTGAGAACAGAGGCTCCGATTCATCCCTAAAGGGTGGAGAGAGACACTGAGAGTCTGCACAGCTTACACTGAGGTCCTCTGACCTAGGACAGGGCCAGGAGTGATGGTGAAATTCTTGTTAGAAACTGGGAGATTGTCTAGTCTTCGAGCTCTCAGAATTCAGTACTCACTATCTTTGGGATAGAAATCATTATTATTATTTTTTTTAAACTTCAACTGGAAGTCACTTTACTTCTTCTTTTTGGGGGAGACTGTTTTCTATCGAAGACTTTCTTAGGAAGCCACAAAATGAAGTTCATTCAACAAACAAACTTCCCAGCCAGGAGGGGAAATGCAGGTTTGGAGATTTTCCGAGCAATGCAGACTAAGTCAATTTGTGCTGCTTCTACTTTTGCTGGAGGCTCTGCTATTCCCTAGTTGTGTACCTATAGCCACGCTAACTCGATCTCTCTATGTCTTAGTTTCCCCCTCTGTGAAATGGGATAGTAATAGTACCTACTTAAATACGGCGTGACCTGTTAAGTGAGTTACATTGTTGACCGACAGTGGTGCCCGCATGTAATAGGAATGTGACCCTCAGGGCTCCACTTCCAGTTCATTAATTAATTGTTTTTACTCTTAGCTAGATTTTTCACTCTCCGCTGGTGAATACAGCACTGGGCAGATTATTTTTAGGACCTGAGCACCATTAGTTGGAGACACGGGTGAACCTGGAAGTTATTATATTTGGATATTGCCTCTGACTTAAACAGGAGAGCAGACTGGCTGCCGGGTCTGGTTGCTAAGCACGGCAGTGAACACATCTCCGGTCCCCTGAGAGCAGGAAGCTGCCCCTTGCTCATCTTTCCACCCCTCGTCGTTCTTTGCTCAGTGCTGTGCGTTACTGCACTTTTCCCATAAATGTGTCCTGTGTGGGTTAAGCTTGCACTCACGGGCTCCCAATAAAAGTTGGGCTGGCCGTGTACATTCTACATTTCAAACATTTGTTTCAGGGAGAGAAGTTTTTGTTCTTCGTTTTCCCAGACAAAACCTCTCAGTCATGACTGACTCAGGCGTCCTTGCTCAGGAGTATAAATCACACATTTTACCTCTTTCAGCACGTGGAGAGCACGAGTGTTGGGGGTTCGGGGATGCGGGGAGTTGTTGGTGTGTTGGGTGATGAGTGGCGGGCTCCAGGTGGAAGGTCAATGAAGAATAAACCAGGCAAGTGAACTTTGCTCACAAAGTTTTCCTACTAAAGCCTTGTGGGTGTGACTGTCCCTTTGTTCTCCTCTGAGGTACAAGGGGTTTGCTTATTACCGGTTTGCCGATGACATGTTTCTTTTTCCAGACTTGCACTTGACTCTGATGCTGACTTTTTAAAATTCATTCTTGATTTTTTTGATTTCTACCTTTTGCTAAAAGACCTCAAAGTTTGGCGTACAGATCCTGGCTCCATCTTTGACCTTGATCCCCTGGAAGACAATATTCAGTCTAGAAGTCTCCATATGCTCTCTGGTACTGCTTACATTTTGAGTTCCTCCCTGTTTATGTGGTTTTGTTCTGTGAGTGAAGCTACCCTGGGCGGTAGAGGCTCATGGTACCAACTGTGTGATGTAAATTGTAAAGCTGAGGATTTGAAAAACAAAACAGAGAAACAAATACTATGCTGCTTTAAAATGCCATTAATCATTTATGAACGCAAACTTGCAAAAGGGCTTTTTAAATATGTTTTAGATTTGTTTGCTCTAGATTCACTTAGAAAGGTGTCCGGAGATTCCTGATGTCTGCTTTTCATTAGTGAATGTGATTTTATAGGTTTTGGGGGCTTTCAAATGCAGTTCTTTGGAGTGCACTAAAGTGCTGAGACAGAAGTTCGTTTCATGGAAAACACTGTCCAACATTTTAAAGGTAGATGTTAAGAACCATGTATAAAACAGTGGGGAGGTTTTCTAAATAGCATCATGAACGTGTTAAAATAAAATAGACTTTTAGGTCCCCTTAAAATGTATCTCTGAGTGTTTGTATAACACAGAATTTATAGTGTATGGATATGCAGGTTTATTTGACTTTTAATTTAGACTGTGTGTTTCCAATTAAAAGCAAAACCTGGATGGTTTGGCTCTTTGGGTACAGGGATAGCATGGTTTAACATTTCAGGCTCTCAGATAGTGTTTAGCAGACTGAAGCTGTAATAGTTATGCAATTATTTTAAACAATATAAATAGATGTATCATATCCATTGGGTCTAACTCTATCCCCTGATTTATACTCCACATTTAATTACTGACATTAATGAAACTGAAAGCCCAAGGCAAAATAGGGACTCTAATACTTTTATAGTCAGTTTGATCCACATTAATCTGCCCAATTGCCCTTAAACTTTCTGAAGATCAAGAAAAGCCAACAAATGCTGTATGCTTGGGGATTCTTGAAAACGATCATGTCTACCCAGACGCTATGTTTGATAGAAATATTTTAGTTTGCCGGAGTTTTCTTAGTTCTTGTCAATTTCCCATCCCCCATTTCTCCTTGAAAATCTAGACTTACAAGGAGTATGAATGATTGCTCAACATTTATATGTTTGACTCAATGGTGCTGACGTTGGGGAGTAGGTGACTAGAGCTTGTAGTAGTTGAGCTTTGGGATTTTTATTTAGTAAGAGACTGCTTTTCTTCCTTGTTAAGCTTGTAAGTCATTTTTCTTTTTTTTTTTCTCTCTTTTTTTTTTTTTCTTGTTCTTCAAGTCACTTACTCACAAATCTGAATATTTTTCCTCCAATATAGAAAAGGCGAATCACTACAGGAGACTCCGTTCTCGGTCTCACTCGAGCAGTACTTTTGGCACAGGTCTGGGAGATGACAAGTCAGAAATATCTGAGATTTACCCTAGCTTTTCATGCTGCAGCGAGGTAACCAGACCGTCGGATGAAGGAGGTAGCAAACATTAACCAGTCCCAAAGAACAATAATGCATTTCTGTAAACATGTCACGAGTGCTTCTAACATTCTTTACCTTTGCACAAACATGGAGCCTGGGTGCATTCGAAAATTTTAAATTCTGTTTAGAAAGTTGAGTCCTTTTCTTTTAAACTACTAATTTGCATTCCTGCATGTTTGTTTTTCCTGTCTTGCCTCACTATTTGCACCGTCAATGGACCTTTAATGACAGAAGGGTCTTGGGACTTGCTATGTGAGTCTGTTTCACAGTTGGCTGTGATGGACATATGCAGCCAGAGTGGACACTGGAGTTCTGTGGAGCTTTTATCTGATTTCCATTAAGGAAAATCCATCTTTTAGTTATATTTGAGTGACTAAGAGGGGTTGCTCTGAATTTGTATGCATTGCAATATCAATATACATTTGCAGATAGAGCTAGATCTTGCCTAAAGCAAATTGGATGTGATACTTGAGATATGAGATTTTTTTTTTAAGTGGAAAAATACTACTGACTGTTAATAATCTTCCTTATATTTCCTGTAGTCATCCTCTCTTCTGTTTCTGCATCCAAGCTAGTGGGTTAGGTCTAGACCTTTTAGTTGAAATTGTTTTGGATGTTAAACTAATCCTGAGGATAAAAGTCTTACATCAGATGTTTAAGACTATGGTGCAGCTACATTTTGGTGCTGTGGGCAGTGGGGTAAGGGGCCAGAAGGGTATAAGAACTACTGGAATCCTGAAGTTGAAATCTTTTTCAACTGTAGAGGTCATATTGCTGGGAATAAATCCCTAAGGCAAAATCCCTAATTTTGATGCTGAGCAACTTAACATGGGGAGCTTGGAGGGGGTTGGGGAGAAAGTAAAGTGACTGAAGACCAGATGAGACCATGAAAACTGCAGTTTTGTGGTGGTTATTTCCATTCGTTCGAATAAAGGTTAAAATCAGTTACACCCCGTACTTCTTAAATTACACATTTAGGCTGGCCTTAGCTCGGTAGAAAGGTTTTTTTGTTTTGTTTTTTAACGTTTCAGCTTTACTGAGATACAATTGACACATAAAGTTGGAAGATATCTGATGTGTCCATTGGGATGATCTGACGTATGAGCACGTTGTGAAGGGACGCCCCTCCCCCCGCCCTGTCTAGTTAATTACCCATCCGTCACCTCACATAGTTCTCTTTTATTTGTGTGTGAGAGAACATTCACGTTCTACTCTCCTAGCAGATTTCAACTAGACAGTACAGTGTTGTCAACCATTATCACCGCGCTTTACGTTAGACCCTCAGGGTCTATTCATCTGAGAGCCCAACGCATGCACCCCTTTCCAGCTCCCTCCCTCGTTGGACCACCCCCCAGCCCCTGGCAGCCACTTTTCTACTGTTTCTATGAGTTTCCTTCTTTTCTTCTTTTTAAGATCCCCCCTTGCTAGAAAGTTTTAAAAGATCTCCTTTCTCTACAATTCTAGTGAAGAATTTGTCAATTAGTTTTGCTCTCCTGTAGATAAGATAGACATGGGCCATCTCCCTTTTCTGTAACTGCCTCTCTAGCAAAGGGTTCAAGTAACTTCTTGAGTTTTTTTTATTAGGATTTAGAGTTCTTGATTTCTCCCTTCAGTGTCCTCTGTGTTTCTGGAGGTGCACGATAATGTTGATGCTTGATGAGATGAACAAAACCCAAAGCAAATACAAGAATAAATTTTGATCCATCTTAATCAGCTTAACTCAGTGCAGCATTGAAGAGTTGATGCAAGGTACCTTGGAGACTGCTTCAACAGTGACCCTTCCCCTTGTCTCTGTACACCCAACACGGCACTCATTCATTTATTCGCCAAATGTTTATTGAGTGTTCATTGTACCCCAGCTAAGAGCCGAGATCTGGTGATGCATATAGCAGCAAACAAAAGAGATGTGCCTCTGGTCTAAGGGGTTAGAGTTTGGTGGGGGGCCCTGACATTAAACAGATACTGACCCAACTCCTATATAATATAATATAATATAAGAACAGAGTAAGTGCTGTGAGGGGAGAGCATGGGGGCTACAAGATGTGTAACAGGGTACTTCCATCTGGCCTTGAAGTCAGCGAAGCCTTTCCAGGGAAGGAGGATTTGGGCTGAAATGCCAATGCTCAATGATGTTCACTAGGCCAAGGGGGCTTTGGGAGAAGAATGTCTTTGAGAGAACAAACAGAACTCTGAGACAGTGTGTCAGTGAGGTATTCAAATGAAGGTGTCGAGTAGGCAGAGTTCAGAGGGAGGGCTCCATGTTGCACAGCTGTGGGAGGTCTGGGATGAACCTTCGAGGAGAAGGAGAATTCAGACCCCCTCCCCCAGATGGGTCCAGTCCCAGTGCTGCTGTGAACTCTCTCCATTCTCCGCCTCCAGGGCTGCACTGTGAAAACCCACTATTGTTTGATTAGCCCTTCTTTCTCCTCCTCAGCCACGCCTCCTTTTTTCTAACCATTTCTAGCAAAAGGACCCTAACTATGCCAAACTGAATGAGAAAATGTATCCCTTGAAAGATGGTAGACGGGGCGCCTGGGTGGCTCAGTGGGTTGAAGCCTCTGCCTTCCGTTCAGGTCATGATCCCAGAGTCTTGGGATCGAGCCCCACATCGGGCTTTCTGCTCAGCAGAGAGTCTGCTTCCTCCTCTCTCTCTCTGCCTGCCTCTCTGCCTACTTGTGATCTCTCTCTGTCAAATAAATAAATAAAATCTTAAAAAAAAAAAGAAAGATGGTATATGTAAATATTCTTACAGTTATGCCAGCATGTAAGAGTAACACATGGTTAATAGGGAATAATTACATTTTTTTTTAAACGGAGGAATTTCAGACTCCATGGGAGGGCAGTGATCGGGGGGAGGAGATTTCTGGCAGGAAGGTGTGTCCCAGGAGCTTAAATAATGTCTTATAAAATACCTTTAAAGATGCCTTGTCATGCTCATTCCTCTGTTATAGGGCCAAGATGCTCTGTTCATAGCGACATTCCCTATTTTGGAAAATAGACATTGAGGTATGAAGCAAAAGTCAAGATGTGTCAGTGAGTGTTCTAATGCACATCCAAGTGATGGTGTACCCATAAGATATCTGCATGAATTCAAGAAGATTTCGGACTACATGGGAATAGACTCCCAATTCCATTTATTTTAAGGGAAGCAGGCACATTCTGTCGATAGGCACATTATGTGTATATTCAGATGATTAGTGATGTAGCAAACCTAGTATGTTCAAAACAATATCCTCACTCCCTGACTTGCCCCCAGGAATCTGCTCTTTCTCAGGTTCCCAGTTTGCTAAGTGGTAGCCGCAGCTGTCCAGATCCTGAGATCCAATCCCATGGAGTCATCCTCGGCTCCTGTCCTTTACTCCCTCTGGCCTCCAACCTATCAGCAAATCTTGTCAGCTCTACCCGGAAAAATGCATGCAGAATCCAAGTGCTTGGGACCCCTCTGCCTCGAATCATCACAGTAGTCTCCAAACGGTTTCCCACTTCTGCTCTGGCCATCCCACACTGCCAAGCTTCCGTTCTCCACCTGGCAGCTGGAAGGAGCTTTCTGAAACATAAGTCAGACCACGTCATTCTTCCACACCCACTTCATTCTGAACATAACTCAGATCCTCACCATCACCTACAAGGCCCTCACCTGCTCTGGGCCCTGGCGGCTACCCTTAGCTCATTTCCTCCCATTTTCTGTCCATCCCCCCCTTGTCCTGTCTCCCGGCTTTACTCAAACCTTCCAAACAAGCTCCTACTCTGGGCCTTTGGATGTAACGTGCTTCCCTGCCTGGAACATTCCTTCTCATCACCGTATTTGCTTTTGCCTAGTCCCACTTTTTTTCCACGATTCTGCTCAGATGTCACTTTATCAGGGAAACCTTCTCTAACGACCAGAGATAAAATATTACCCTTTCCTTTCCTGTCTCTTTACCCTTCTGTTCCGTACTCTTTCCTTCCGTTAGCACTTGGTGCTCCTGGAGATACTATATATTTCTTTTTTATTTGCTCATCTGTGTCTGCCTCGCTAGAATAGAAGCCTTACAAGAGTGGAGTTATTGGCTCTTTTGTTCACCGATCTCTCTCTGGCCCTTAAAATAATGCTTAGCAAGTATTTGGTGAATGCACAAAATGACCAAATTAATATTTTTTTTTCCTGCTCATTCTTTTTTTTTTTAATGGAGGCATAATCGACCAATAACATGGTATTAGTTTCAGGTGTACAACGAACTTAGATCTTAAAAACTAGAACTGCATCTATAAATATATATAGCACAATTATTTTTTAAAATACAAGTCTGTTGTGGAAGGCTTTTAAAGAAATTCTTCTGTTTTTGTTTGGATGATGTTTTGATATGTTTCAAGGACATTAAAGCATAACTGAAAACAAAACAAAACAAAACAAAACCCTAAAACGGAAACATTCCCAATGTTGTGTTTTGTTTTGTTTTCCTGATGGGGAAGGGGAGGAGTAGTATCCATGACTTTTTGGTTACTTTGAAATTTAGGGTCCCCTTTGAAATGTGTCCTATGCTGGGCCCTGGTAAAGAGGTGCTGATTGATTCCACAGAAGGAAGAAACTTCTATGATCTTGATGGCTATTTGATGAAAACCTTTAGTGTCTTGAGTAAATCATATGCGTTGCTTTAAATACCATTCTAGAAATTGAAAAGAATTTTAAAACCATACTTGTTAGTGGTAAGATGAAGAAAAAAAGAAGATATAAGTATTTAGAAATGCCATTTTTTGGGTCCAGATTTTGTTGATTTTTTTTTAAGATCTAGATTAGGATTTTATATGATGGAATGCACTAAGTCCCAGAGAGAGGGCCTGTACTAGTGGGTTCTCTCCCTGCCGTGGAGGGTGTGTGTGTGTCCACGTTGCATTGCAGATGACACCGTGCCGGGCCACAGGGCAAGAGTGTGGACTTTACCCTTGCTCTCGCCCACGTGGCCTGAGTTCTCTGGAGGCCACCTGACATTACCAGGCACATCTGTAACCAGAAGGCTTTAGAACAAGAACTCTCTAAGATATTTTACGTTCTCCTAAGCTAAGTGCCATCAGTTTAAACAAACTTTTTTTTTTTGTTTCCCTCTCGCTTCTCTATGTGTGAGAATGTGTTTCTGTTTTAAAGATAATCCGTTGTACTTTGTGAATTAAGTGGCTGGGCAGTTAGGCAAGTTATGTTTTAGGGTCCTTCCTATGAGTCAGAGGAAATTCTGATTTTTGGGACAAAGCGCCAAATAATTGGCTCCTTTCCTTGAGGCAAAAGTACCCTGTTTTCCTTGTTCACATTTGGTTTTCATGAGCATTAACATAGAGGCCTTCTCCTTTAAGTTTGTATCATTGTTTCCATTATGTATTTCTCATGATATTTTCTCCCTCTTGCTTTGATTGCTGGACATTTTCATTTTCTTATGTGATTATTTCGGGCTTTGTTACTCTTCAATCTACTTTCCAAGGTATTAAGTTACCAAAGGATTTTCCTTTTACATCTCTACTGTGTTACTTTGATTCAATAAAAGAGGCTTTTATTTAAACTTGATATAATTTTGTTTTGATTCTTGAATAGTATTATTTGAAATTATCTTTATTGCCTTTTGGTATCAGATTAGGTTAACTCATTTTCATTTGACACACAGTTCCATGGCTGGCAATTCTCCTGATGGTTCTTGCTTATTTCACTGCGAGATTTTCTTTGATCTTTGTGTTTGTCTTCAAGTCACTTGCCTGCAACATCTTTTTGCCTCCTGGTACAGAGATTTCTTCTGTTGCCCCAAACTCACAGTGGTCTGTGTTGCTAGTATTTGTGTTTGCAACCTTGCCCAGGGTTTACCCTTCTCAGTTTGAACTGGAGTTCCATTTGGCTTCAGGTATTTTTTGTTTTCTGATTCCCTCTGGAGCCTACAAGGCTATGGGAGGGTGATGGGGAAGGAAAAGCAGATGCACTTTTTAAGATAGACATTGGCGGTTTTCCAACCCTGTGAACTTTGCCATTTTGTTGCAAAGGAATCTGATGGGGATGACCTAGTCCTGCCTTCACCGATGAAAAATGAGGTTCTGAATTCAGTGACTATGCCTGCAGGTTGGTGCTTACAGCATTCTAGCCCGGGCACCGTGTCCTCAACAGAGGTTAGGTTGAAGGAGATCTTCAGCACCTTCTGGAACTCTCAGTTGCCTGGAGGTGGACCGAGAGGGTGATGTGCCAATTAAGGAGCCAAGTACCCGAAATCTATGGGTGTTTTAAAAGCACCCATAATACCATCTGTTCCTTCACCAAACACTTTATCTCCCCGATGCATGAGACGCTAGAAACAGAGAAAATAAAGATATAGTTACTGACCTTGAAGAACTCACCTTCTGGTGAGAGAGCCAGCTGCATTAACCCATGGCGTTCAGGAAGGCGCCATGTGGAGTGACACCTGGAGTCAGAGTTAGCCAGGTGCGGAATGGGCAAGGAGTGTTTTTTGGCAGAAAAGCAGCAGAAGACAGAACACAGCACATTGGAAACTTGCTGTGTTCTGGTGCATCAGAAGCCCAGGGGCTATTTGTCACGGAAAGGGGTGGAAGACCAGACCAGAGCATGGGGAATGCCAAGCCAGTCTCTGTAGACAGGGTGCAACTGAAATCTCCTTTCTGGGCATGCTGCATGGGCTCCTGTCCTGCAGGAGATTTAGAGGCTGCACAGAGCACCAGTTCCTGAGTCTGGTAGGTCACTGAGTCTCTGACTTGGAAGTTTAACCCACTCCGGGAGCTTGTCTCAGGATCTTGTCTGCACTGGCTGATTTAGATTCTGCCAAGAGAATAGACTCCATGGGCTTCACGTGACCAGAAGGCCTTCTGAGCAGTCTTGTAGAGGCACTCATGGTGCAGAGAAGCATTGTCGGTTTTTGTTTCAAGTGTCACAGTGTTTCTCATAGTTGACATTCTTCACTGATATAGAAGAGCAGGAATGTCAAAATCATAGCCCCTTCTTACTCTCATGACTTCCAGACTCCAGACAAAAGATCCATGGCTGGGTGTTGGATAGGCAGCTCAAATCTTATGTCAGAACCAGTGTCTTATTTCCTGTCTTCCCAAACAAACAAACACACAAACAAACATCTGTTCTTGTCTCTGTTCTCCATCGCAGCTGATGACATAATCATTCAGAAAAATATGCCAGCAAAACCAGTGGCATCCTTGTCGCATTTCTTCTCTCACACTTTACATTCAAGCCATTTGTACGCCCATTGGCCCTGTTCATGACGGAGCTGTCCCCCGTCCAACCTCCCTTCACCAGGTCCAGGGCTCCCCGACCAAATCCCATCCCATCTCTTTGAGAGCTCAGAAATAGGCTCCTGGTCTTTGTCATTCCATTCTTGCCCTCTTTGATCTGGCCTTTGCCTGACTGCCAGTGATCCTTTAAAAACCTGCATCAGCTCTCATCATGCCCTTGCTCAAAATTCTCTAATGGTTCCACTCATGCTTGAGCTGAAACCCAAGATCCACAGGCTACAAGGTGTCACATGGTCTGGCCCTTGGTCATGTCTCCAGTTTCATCTTCTCCCAGACTGTCTGCTGCAGCTGCCCAGGCCATCTGGCTATTTCAGCACATTAGGCCTTCTCTCACCATGGGTTCTTTGCCTGCAACACTTGCTGATGCTTTGTGGCTCACCTCCCTTTCTTCAGGTCTCTGATTAAATCTCAACTAATCAGAAATGCTTTCCTTGACCTCTCTACCTAGAGAGATCTCAACCCACATACAACTCCCTATTCCCTTACCCTGCTTTATTTTTCTCTGTAACTCTTTTTTTAAGGTTTACTGAAGCATAGTTGATATACAAAATTTTCACCTAATGTCCAAATTTTGATGAGTTTAGACGTAGGCATAGGCCCATGATACCATCACCACAAGCAAGGCATTGACCTTGTCCACCACCTTAAAAACTTTCCTTGTGTGTGTGTGTGTGTGTGTGTGTGTGTGTGATAAGAACACTTAACATGGGAGCTAACCTCTTAACATCTTTTATAGTACAGAGTAGAGTATTGTTAACTCTAGGTATTGTGTTTGTACAATAGATCTCTTAGAACTCATTCATTTTGCATAATTGAAACTTTACACCCATTGAGCAACAATTTCCCATTTTCCCCTCCCTCTTCCCTTGGCAACTGCCATTCTGTTCTCTGTTCTATGAGTTTGATTATTTTAGCCATTTCATATTAATAGAATCATGAAGTATTTGTCCTATCATTGGCTTATTTCACCTAGTATAATGTCCTCTAGGTTCATCCATGTTGTCACAAAGGGTAGGATTTCTTTTTTTTTAAGACTGAATAATATTCCATTGTATGTCGATATCATTTTCTTTATTCAGTCACCTGTCAATGGCCATTTGGGCTATAGTTATATCTTGGCTATTGTGAATAGTGCTGCAGTGAACCAGGATCAAAATCACAGTGAGACATGACCTCTTGTCTGTTAGTTTAACTGTTATCCCCCCCCCAAAAAAACCCTCAAAAAACCACAAAAGATAAATGTTGACAAGGACGTGGAAAAAGTGGAACCCTTTACACTGTTGGTGGGAATGTAGAATGATGCAGCCACCATGGAAAACAGTATGGAGGTTCCTCAAAAAATTAAAAATAGAACTATCCAGCAATTCCACTTCTGGATATACATCTGTCACTCTTTTTACTCCCTTATATTTCATTATGTATTAATTAACTATGGCTCTCCCAGAATATAAACTCTATTAAAATAATTTTTGGGGGCACCTGGGTGGCTCAGTGGGCTAAAGCCTCTGCCTTCGGCTCAGGTCATGATCTCAGGGTCCTGGGCTAGAGCCCTGCATTGGGCTCTCAGCGGGGAGCCTGCTTCCTCTGCGCCCCTGCCCCCGCCTGCCTCTCTGCCTACTTGTGATCTGTCAAATAAATAAATAAAATCTTAAAAAAAAAAAAGAACAGAATTTTTCTGCCTGTTTTGCCAGAATTCTATAACTAGTATCTAGAACAGTACCTACAAAACACCTAATAAATATTGTTGATACATAAATATACTCAAAGTTTGGTCTGAAATACAAAGAAATAGCTTTGCTACATGTGCTAAATCACTAAAACTTGGTGTTAGTCTTCATTAAGTCTAAGTAGAGCCAATTTTGTTGAGGTTAACAATGCAAAAATAACCCTTATTATAGTTTCTTTAAAAAGCAGGAATGTAAGATGTATCACTGAAGTGTAACATTGTAACCTATGTTTATTACAAACCTGAGTTGCCACTGAACTTTCATAACCAAGAAATCAGTAAAGTATTCCCACCTCTTTTTTTTTTTTTTTTAAGATTTTATTTATTTATTTGACAGAGAAAGAGATCACAAGTAGGCGGACAGGCAGGCAGAGAGAGGGGAGGAAGCAGGCTCCCTACTGAGCAGAGAGCCTGATATGGGATTCAATCCCAGGATCCCGAGATCATGACCTGAGCTGAAGGCAGAGGCCCTATCCACTGAGCAAACCAGGTGTCCAAGTCCACTTCTGTTCTCATACAAATACTTCTCATTTCAGTGTTTTATTACATTTGTGACAACTGTCCTTTGTAGGGACTTAATAAAGTGAAAGTGCCCATCAGAATTCTGAAATTCATACCTTGTATGGCTTCTGTCTCAGTGTACTCTAGTTTACTGTTTGATCATGAACTCCACAGTGGCAGAGAATGAACATGCCTTTTAGCTCTCTTTCCAATACCTAACTCGGGTTGGGGAATGCTCCATGAAGAAATGGTGAATGGAAGGAGATAAAATGAAAGGACAAGTCATCTCTTTCCTAGACAGTGAAGACCACAGAATGTATCCTTAATTCCTAAGGATAATAGGCATCATTAAAATTTCAATTTACCATTAAATTGAGAATAGAGATATCAAATACAGGCACAATAATAAACTCTTAGTATATTTTAAAAGTGATGGATTTGTATCCAACCAGCAGTGTTTTGAAATCTCCTTTAATATGAACCTTTAATATGTCCTTTAATATCTCCTTTAATATGTCCTTAAATAAAGTCACAATCCTTTGCTCAGTATGTGCATTAATTTTTCTGTTGATTCTCTCTGCCCATTGAGGATTTATGTTTTATGATTTACAGATGGCATTCTGCCCCAAATTCAGCATTACTGGTTTTTAATGGTGAGTGTGGTTTTAAAATTAGATAACTGGAATGACCAACTAGGAAATGCACTCCTGATTTTGAACTCTTGGCCTTCATTTACCCTAAATGTACCAGTATTTCTCTTGGAACCAGTACTTTCCTTTTCTGGTTACTGATCGGCAGCGCTAACCCTCTGAAAAACTCCAGTCCCTTCCTAGCCTGACTTCTGCAAACGAAATACCTTCAGCAAGAAACTTACAGTTGTACTACTTCCCTACTGTAATTGAGTGTTGTTTCCGATGTGGATCTGAGAAGTGTGTGATATCCATTTTGATATCCATCAAAAAAATGTTGTTTTAAGTGTCCACATTGAAGTGTAGGAAGATTTAAAGAATTGATGACTGGGATACTTCTGTGATAAATTTTGCAGATAAATTTCTGTATGAAAGCAGTGTGTAGGAAAATAAATGAGTCCTTTATAATGGAAGAGCCTACTGCTGCCTATTACATGATCATACTTAGCTATTGAGCTAGTGCCTATTGAAGCAGCCTACAGGAAAGCACACCCTGCAGGCTTTTAGGAACTTTTAGTTAGTCCTGTTGCACCCCCAAGAAAAAGGATCAGAATTCTGACCGAATTCGAAGTCCTTAGAGAAACTCCTATTCCTGGTATCATTAGACTGGGAATGAAAGAAACGTCCTAAGTTTCCTTTTCTGAGTGTGAAGTTGGGAAAAGGATCAAATACTAATGAATAGCACTTGTTCTGAGATGCACATGTGTCTTTCATTGATTTGCCAAAATTAAATCAAAGGGTTCCATATGTGTCTGAAGGAGAAACATCTGACACTTAAAGTAGCAAACAATAAAACATTAAAAGTATATTTCCTGCGAAGCTGAGCTGATTAGGGAAAAGAGAAGTTTTGATCATCAGGAAGGAGATAGATGTGGCCTACAGCACATGTGTCCAAGGGGAAACTTTAGAAGAGCTTTGAAAATGGTACAGTGACGCACACAGAGAGGAAGAGAGTAGCTTTTCCATATTGGTGAACATTAGTAATGAAAAAGGAAATGGTCCTTTTTGGTTTGTATGGATCAAATTTAATGTCGAGACTGGGTAGTAGACTGAGTATACGTGTGTTATTTATGTATCTGTCTTAGATATAAAACAGTTATAATATTACCTTTGTAGTCATGAATTTCCTTGCTCTCCCCCACTTCCTGTTTCATCCAGGTGCCCCACATCCCTCCGCCCCAAGCCCCAGGGTAGGAGGTCATGGGGATTGGATCCTGACTTTTGCAGGAACACTTAAGATTTCCACCGGCTGCTGCAGTTTCTACTGAATTTCTATGTTTTGTTTGGTCATTATCTGCTGTTGTCCCAACTCACTGTTGCATGGTTCCCCTCTTGTAGCCAGATTCCCCACTCCTTAGTGCCTAGTCCTGTTCCAGAAATATTCTTGATCTGCCCATGCCATATTCTTCAGACATTCTGGTTTTTGATCTTTATCTTCTACCATGTACCTGACTCACGTTTAGTGAACTTATTTACCGGCCCATGGGACTCTTACCTGGATGCTGTCTTCATGTCTTTAACACTGTGTGCCTTTGATTCCAATGACCTGTTGCTTATCTCTGTACCTGAACATGACTCTTACACCTGCCTATTTGTTCATCCCTAGCCACGCCATATAAACTGAAGCTTGGGCTCTAGGAGACAAGGACAATCTTTTATATTCATTTTCCCACATTTCCCTATCTTCAAATCATGTCAGGGACACACTGGTTCCATTTTGTATATGTCTATCGGTCGAAAAAAGTGTACTTGCTCATTCAGAAGTATTACCATTATTGAGATGTGTCTACATGGGATATTTAGTGTGGCTTATCACTAAAGGATCTCATGTAAAATGGTATGTGGGAACTACCCATGGTTTGGTCGTATTTCCCGAGTCAGTATTAGAGTTGGTTAGTGCAAGAATAAACCAAACGCACAGTCTGTTTTTAAGTCTTTAAAAATATGTTACGAGGGGCACCTGGGTGGCTCAGTTGGTTAGGCGACTGCCTTTGGCTCAGGTCATGAGCCCAGAGTCCTGGGATCGAGCCCCGCATGGGGCTCTCTGCTTAGCGGGGGGGCCTGCTTCCCCCCCCCCCCCCGCCTGCCTCTCTCTGCCTACTTGTGATCTCTCTCTGTCAAATAAATAAATAAAATAAAATGTCTTTAAAAAATATGTTACGAAAAACAGTGTTACATGTATTTATCCGATAAGTATTCATAAATATCCTCTACAATGGCATAATGAGACTTCCTTTGATTGTACTTGAATAATGAATCTTTCTAAATGAGATTGACTCACACAATACTGGTGGTAGTGTTCACTGAGGAAAACTGGGATTTGCTATGAGCAGACTTTACGGTCATGGCATAGTTTGTGTCCAAAAGCTAGACTCAGCACTGTGATTTACCTAATGGAAACAGTATCCTGTGTCCCTGTTATCCTTAAATTCTTTATTGTTTCCATCTTTTCAAAGAACTTCCCCAAATTATGTCTTTCTTGTCAGAAAACTACAGATATTTTATTTATATTTATGTGTATATATATGTATATATATTTATATATATTTCTCTACTGTGCATTCCTTTATTTCTTTATTTTCATTTTTGTTTTATTTTAGGACACAGCATATATGTGCATGTGCAGTTACATACCTCAATGATTTTGTGCCATGAGAACATGATATTCAAGACTATAATTTGGGGCAGAAATTATTTCCTTTTCTCTCAGTGACAATCCTGCTTATAGCTGTGGTTTGTGTTACAGTTACAAGTTGGGGGGAGTTTATCCTGGATTAGATAGCTAAAAATGAGAAACAAAACTGAGGGAAAAATACACAAGTTGATATTTAAATCAAAATGTAAGAGTAAATTGGCTACATTATTCTGAAGCAAAATAGCAGATATTCTTAACTCTAAATCTCTCTAGTTCTGTTCAAACCACGATATGTCTTGGTTTACTTCTGCCAGAGAACATTCACAGACATTTTTTTCTAGAGAAAAACTAGCTAGTTTTGAAATGAAAATGCACTGCTTTTCTGGGCTTGTGAGACTAAGTTTAACTGGCTGATCATTTAAAAATAACTAATTTTGTGTTTCTTTTTTTGATATTTAGGAACAGCAGAGCCCCAAAACAGTATTTTAGAAATTCTTACTTGGGGGCAACAAAGCCAAATATATAAATGAAATGGCCAGGTGTAATTCATATAGGCATAGTTTTGAAAAGTACATGATCTCCATGTTTCCTTTCATACTTAATAGGTAATTAGGAATCTTTTACATCTGATTTATATTTGACTAATGCAACATTATAAATCTATTATTTAAATTCAAGAAAAAATGGTTAAACAATCTTCTGGACTTAATTATGTTGGCAAGTAAATTCTTAGCATGTCTGTAGAGCATGTCACTATTCTGATGCTGACTTAGGGAAATAACATTTTGCAGCCCGTGTCCTACAGAAGGATTTTGAAAATTGTCAGGTGTCATCGTAATGGGGTCTTCCTCGGTCAGTGGGAGAGTGTTGAAGTCATATTAGGAGATGGGGCTTGAGCACAGACTTGAAAGTATTCATACAGAATAAGGTGACTAAATGACAATTGCTTGGGCTAAAATAGGATACTCTCGGGATGCCTGGGTGGCTCAGTTGGTTAAGCGGCTGCCTTCGGCTCAGGTCACGATCCCAGCGTCCTGGGATCGAGTCCCACATCAGGCTCCTTGCTCGGCGGGGAGCCTGCTTCTCCCTCTGCCTCTGCCTGCCTCTCTGTCGGCCTATGCTCGCTCTCTCTCTAACTAATAAATAAATAAAATCTTTAAAAAAAAATAAATAAAATAGGATACTATTGACAAAGGGAAGAAGAAACACACACACACACACACACACACACACACACACACACTCCAGAAACTTATCAGATGCCAACATGACGCTTAAAAGAAATCTGAAAGCCATTGCTTCAGAAATAATGTTATTCCTTATGATCTGAGCTGGCTTTTCTAAAATGAATGCCTCCTCACTATAATTTCTTCCTGAGATGTTCTAGCACACCTTGTCAACCACAAACACCTAAGCTTCCGGTGGCAGTTGTACCCCCAAGTACCACAGAGAAGTCAGTGAGAGCGAGAGTCACGGCTGTGAGCAGAACGAAGCTACCCCATCACCTCTCCACGCATTCAACCTCTCTTCTCTTGCCTTTCCCTTCCTCTCACTCCCGTCTGCCCTGCTGCAGGAGTGAGTGGCCAACTGTGGGCTCTTCTGACTTCACATAGAGGCCCAGTGCTAGAAGCTCCTCCGCTCCCCAGACCACAGAGCCCTCTTTCACCTTTCTGACCTCACCATATTTATTTGCAAACTGATCTTATTCTTTCTCGTCATTTCTTCCGTATCATTTTGGTGTCGTACAGTCAAGTGTTTGGGTTCTAGAGTCAGATCGTTGGCATTTAAATACTAACTCCATGTGGCTCTGATATTTTTTACCAAGTTACTAAATCTCTGTAACCCTCATGTTCTCCATCTGTAAAATGGGCACGTTGCCATGTGTAAAGTGGTGACGGTTTCTCCAGCTAATGCATGCGACACGCTACACACAGGGCCTGGCGTGTTGTAAGTAGGGGGACAAGCCGTGCTGACTGGCCTGAGACCAAGGGGCTCCCAGACAGCAGAACTTCCTTCGCTGCAACTGGGGGAGTTCTGAGCAAACCGAAGTCATCCTCCTACTTGTAAGATTTCATTTATTTAAATGGTATTGTGTTCATATTTGATATTCATTGGAAAGCAGAGTCGTGTGATGCATCTCTCTCCCGCTAAGTTTCACCGGGACACATACAGGTGATGACATACTTGCACATGCTTTGAATTTTCTCAAAGGAGGGTTGCAATTGTAGTAATAGCATTCATCTAAGAATAGAAAATGAAAATAAAAATGGTATTGGGATATAGATGGAGAAAATTGTTAGGAACCTAGCATTGGATTGAGGGATAATTTTTGAAACTGTAAAGACATTTTTTTGGCTGCACACTCCCAGCTCCCGCCTGCCCTCTGAGATGGTAACTAGGTCCTGTTCTGGTCAGCCCCGAGGAAGTGGGGTCGGCTTTCCCTGCTCTGCCCTCCATGGGCGGTGCTTCACGGCACTTGCCTTGCCCCGAGTGCTGCATGTTTAGTGGCCAAATGATTCTCCAGTGAGCTTCCTTGTCCTGAGATTTCTTCCCACATTCCCTGGTTGCTTCTCCAGTCCAGGGTTAAACATTTGCCTCTGCAAATACAAACAAGTCATGGGGGAGATACATGTTTTAGCCCCTTCCTGTAGCTACGACAGAACACCATAGACTGGATGGCAGACTAACAGCACAAATTGATTTCTCATGGTTCTGGAGGCTGGAGGTCTGAGACTGGGGTGTCAGCATGGTTGAGTCTGGAGAGGGTCCTCTTCCCAGGTTGCAAACGGCTCTCTTCTCTGTGTGTCTGCACCTGATGGAAAGAGAGCTAGCTAGGTCTCTGGCCTCTTGTGAGGGCACTAGTCCCATTCATAAAGCTCTATTCTCATGACCTAATCACCTCCCAAAGGCCACACCTCCCCATAACATCTTCTTGGAGGTTTGGATCAGTGGATGAGTTTTGGAGGAGCTGGGGGGAAACACAAATATTAAGTCCATTTCAGGGGGAGAGTGGGAATTTGGGATTAACATATATAGGGTCACATGAGCCTCTAAATTTGTGTCGGGTTGGGGAGAAGGAAGCTGACAATAGCTAGTGGTTCTTTACCGTGGCTGCTCGTTTCAGTCACTTGGAAGCCTTCAAAAATAAGACACTGATGGTCAGTACCTCCCACTCCCACCCCAGAGATTCTGATTTAATTGGTCTAGGGGACCTGGACATACCATGGTTTTAAAAGATCCCAGGTGAGTTCCATATGCAGTCAGAGTGGAAATCCAGCAAGTAACCGACTCTCCCTGTCTCAGTTCCCTTTTCCTTCCCACAACTTCTGGCCCTTTCAAGAGCTGGAAATTTAACATATGAAGCAGTAATGATTGCTTTTATCTTTACATATGATTTCCAAAGTTTGAGCACTTGTTTTTATGGCAGTGATGATTATGCATGTCTTTAGAACTTGGTGGTTTCAACTCAATTGTAGATTATCTCATTTTTATGATAAAGTCTGTTTATTCTTGGTTTATTATGCAGCAAGCTGGTTTCTTAGGCACTTGTCTCTTCACAGCTTATAATTAAAAACCAACAAACTAAAACCTGGAGGCAATCTGGCTTTTTTCTGTCTTCTGCAGTGAAGGAGAACTTTCTATAGTGCTCAGGATTCTATCAGATTAAAAAAAAAAATCATCTTACTGCTGTATTTGGCATGAATGTGGGTTCAGTACCCACTTGGGGATTGTGGAGAGAATCAGGTGCCATGAGGACCTGAGGCTCTGATTTGGAACCCTTGATGGCACCCGAAAGAGCTATTTGAACAGAAAGACCCACATCATGGGCGTATCTGGTGACCAATTATCTCAACCACCTTGCTCCTGGCCTAGATGAGATCTAATAAGGGTTTAGCTCATTATTTAATATTTATTTCACCACCAGCAGCATCTTCATACTTTCTCATTTGTAGTCATGTCTTCATTCATTTTAGCAATTCCCCTGTGATTGTCCAAAGCAAGATTCTTTGTCTTTAAAAAAAAAAAAGAACAACAAAAAAAAAAAACACCCACCCACACACAAAACATCCCACAGCTCATTAAGTTCTTTGACCCACATTAGCTGATAAAACTGTAGTCAACTCTTAAGAAAATATGACAGTAATGTCATTGCATCCTATATTCTTTGTTGGAAAGCTTCTGAAGGGTAATTTTTTCCTTATTCTGATTAAAAAAAACAAGCCTCTGAGAAAAACCCCAAAATTATTTTCCTCTGTTTGTGTTACATCTGTAGTTAGCTAATGGTTACAGACTGAATGCTTATGTTCCTCCCAAATTCACATATGGAATTCCTGACCCTCAGGGTGACGATGTTAGGTGTGGCCTTTGGGAGGTGACTGGGTCAACAGGGTGGATTTAGCGCCCTTATAAAAGAGATCCTAGAATGCTCCCTCATCCCTGTCTGCCATTTAAGGACTTGGGAAAAGGAAGCAGTGTATCTGTGAGACAGGAAATGGACCCACATCAGACACTGAATCTGCCAGCGTCTTGATCTTGGACTTCCTTGCTCTAGAACAAAGAGAAACAATTTGTTGCGTCAGCTGCCCAGTCTGTGGTATTTTTTTTATGCCAACCCTAATGGGCTATGACATCAATAAGGCACTAGTTTTATTTCTATTTTTGCCTTTGGAGTTTGGCTATCTACTATGACGCTGTTGTCATTGTGAGGCTTTCCAAACCTCCACCTCATCTTGAGAGACATCAGACCTTTATCCTGGTGTTCCTTCTATTCAGAGACCATTGCTCTGCTGCCTTCCTGCTTAATCTCCTAGCCTCTGTATTTTATTCTCTCAAGTGGGAATGAGGCCTATTTTAGAGAGTTTTTCTAGCAACAACATGGCAATGTGAGACACACTGTGCACACTGAGAACACTTCCATAATCCTCCTCTTCTTTTATCTACCCCAAGGGCATTCCCCACAGTAGGCTGGCTTCTTTTTGAGAGTTTTTTCTCCGTTATTATTGTTCATTTACTCTACTGTGCATGTTTACACATATTTCCTTACTTTTCCAGTTTCAGATTTATGAAGCTTCCAAAAAAATGTTTCTTCTTTCATTTTCACCTTCTGTTTTATGATCTTCATGTCTATTTACTTCTCTATCTTGGTTTTATCTCCTTTCATTGTAAGGAGAAGCATTAAATAGAAAACATTACTATTGGCTGCTCGTGGAAGAACTTTATTGTGCACTAAAAGAGAGATTTTGGTTTTATAAATACTATGGGACATTCCAAATAGAACCTTAAATCCTTAGAACTTTAGTGAGCTTCCAGATCTCTGGTCAATAAATCTTACTAATCTGAAATAAAAATTGAGTCACACTTGTGTGTTTTGTTATTGCCTTAGGATAATGAAAGCTATTATTGTTTTTTTTTAATTAAAAAAAAAATTTTGGAGAGATAGGGAGCAAGTACACATGAGTGGGGAGTGAGGAGGGCAGAGGGAGAGGAGAGAGAGAATTTCAAATAGGCTCCACATTCAGCATGGATCCCAGAGTGGGACTCTATCTCATGACCATGATGAGATCATGACCTTAGATGAAACTGACAGTTGGATGCTTAACTGACTGAGCCACCCAGGTAGATCCTAAAGCTATTGTTTTATGGCTTTTAGGCTATTACAATAAAAAACTCTCAACCTCAGGACTCTCCTATTGGAAAACCATCATGGAACCCTCATCCATCTGTATCAGTGTTGGTGGAATCTGACCAGTTTTAAGGAAGAGGGCACAATGTGTTTTTCTGTGATAAGAAGTCCTTGTTAGTTGCAAAATTAGCTTAATGTCTTGCTTTTGCAAAACCTTTTGAGTTCCATTATTTTCATGGAAGAAATAGCATATTCATGTGGAATGGCTATCTTTCACTCAAATTCTTAATAAGCCCAATTTCCAAAGCCATTGTTTTAAACTTCCTATTGCTTATTTTGCCTTCATGTCCCAAAAAAGAAATCATGTAGCAAAACAAACAAACAAAAAAGCAATACCTGCCTTTTTGTAAATTGGCATTTACTTTTAGTAGGTTGATTCCTCTGGGCTCTTAGTTATGTTTTTCATAGCTCTAATAGGAGCTTCCTAAAAACTCTTCTATTGTATCAGTATAAGGTAGATAACAAAGTTTGATAGCCCTGAAGGAATATGCATTAAGTAATGCAGCTGAAGAGAGAAATGAAAATAATCAATCAAGGCATGAGAAGAAAACGAAACAATGAAATAGATTATATTTGTCCCAGTGTTCCTCCTTCTAAACTCTTTCCTGCTCTCTCCAACCCACACAGATTTAGGGCAAATACATTGCTTTTTTTTCCTGCTGTATTTGACCATAGCCACAGGAGCTCTTAGAAGGTCAGATCTGAGAAGCTGAATGAGTATGAATATACTTGGTTAATAAAAGGCCAAAATTAGAGAACAGTGTTCAACGACATTCTCAAATTGTCAGTACTGGGATGATGATCACAGACAAACGATGTACACATGAACACATCACGGCATACAAGATAGCATGTTTAAAAATATTTTCATCATTGTCTTTTCCTGGTAGTTTTTACCTCCAAATATTTTAAGAGGGCTTTGCTTAACTCTGTACATCAAAATGTGAAGGTCAAAGTTTGGTAATGTAATGAAGGATGAAAAGTTCAGTTTTTAGGTAGATTCATGTATGGGGTTTTAAAATTTAACCTTTAGAATTTATAAGTAGATTAAAATAATAATTAATGAAGCAATGACTTATTTACATGGTGGAAACCCAGTCTGGAGTCCTTGACTTACATATTTAACTTACTAAAAGTAACTTACATATTTAACTGAGTATTCAGAGTCATTTTTTTAGCTAGGGAAGGGAATGATGTCCGGGGCCATTACTGCTCCAGAAGGGCAATTGTTTCTGTCACACCTTTCCTTTGATGCCTGGCATGCCTTGAACATAGTGGACAGTGATAGTTGCTAAGATTTATGGAGGCTTACTAAGTGACGGGAAGCGTACTAAGCCCTGTGCACACATTGTCTCACTCAGTCAATATTTGCTGAGAATTGGAGGAGGGAAGAAATGAATGGTCCATGCTTCCAACACACAGAAACGGCTCTGTTCCTCAGCTAATTAAGTGGGCTTAGATATTTTTAGGGATTTCATTATTTTTGCTTCATGACTGAATTTTGACAATATTCCTGAGATCTCTTGACATTAAATGGAGTTGATAATGTTAAAAAGTGCTGTTTTCTGGGGTGCCTGGGTGGCTCAGTGGGTTAAAGCCTCTGCCTTCGGCTCGGGTCATGATCCCGGGGTCCTGGGATCGAGCCCCACATCGGGCTCTCTGCTCAGCAGGGAGCCTGCTTCCCTTACTCTCTCTGCCTGCCTCTCTGCCTACTTGTGATCTCTGTCTAATAAATAAATAAAATATTTTTTTAAAAAAGTGCTGTTTTCTGAAGCATTTCATATTTAAAACTTTTAACAACTTTAGAATGTACCACAGTTCAAGTAAAAATCTCAGTGCTTTCTCTTTGATGCCACATCTAGACTTTAAATAAACATGATTTCTAACAGCATTGCAATATAAATTAATTCAAGAACTTTTAAAAAATTCCTATTTGACTTAATACCAGTATCATCTGGAGAATACATTTATGATTTGTAATTTCCTGATGATTAAACTTCTTTAAAGTTTGATGTTCAAATATATCATTAGAATGAACATACCAGTTATAAAATATTAATTATTCATAGTACCCCAGAATTATATCTGCTTTATTCTTTTATTATAAAAACTGTCCTAAATAAATCAACCTAGATTAATTACATGCTCAACCTAATTGAGCAACACTGGCAACCTATTGTGGATGTTTATGGTAATTATATCATACAAGTTTTACTACTGTCTCATGTGAGTATCCAAAACCCAATGAAGAGTGTGCTACTAAAATTCTCTCATTCATAGCCAGCTCCTTGCTCCTGTTTATAAGTACTTATATTTACTTAGAGAGAAACACACACTCAAGCATACATCTACTGATTTTGTGGAGTTTTTATCTAGTTTCTGTGTTGGTTTCTCTAGAATTGGGTGTTCTTCAAAACAGGAACTGTGTCTTTTGATTGTCATAATTGGTGGTAAGAATAGCACAAAATGAGTGAATGCTATTTTGGTACTCTTTTCTTTTGATTAGAAGGATGTTTATGAAATTCCTTACATGGTTTGGTTTTTTAGGCTTTTGTAACATATTTAGATGGCTTAGTTTTGACTTATAGCCAAGATAAAATGGAGAATTTATATATTCTAAATAAAGTTTTCTTTTGGGGTATAGATTCATTATTATTTGCTAAGCAAACATAAGTTGCTAACTATATGCTATATTTACCATTTTTGTAAAGGTAATATTTAGCCATATGTCTTGAAATATTGAGTGCATCTGTTATGTGAGTATTCTGTGAAAACATTAATGCTCTGTTCTTGGTTTGATGATCCAATTCAATTTTTTAAGAATTTCTTATTTGTATCTTGGAAAATGTCTAGGGGGATTACATAGCTCAGTAAAAAGGTGATTTTGTTAAAAGGTGATGGTAAATTCTTGTTTTGTACTTGTGTTGTTTGAACAGAGCCTCTGCAGTAGAGTAATACAACTATTTCTAATATATTTAACCGCATGTTAAACGGATTCCCTATATACGTCCTTAATTGCTGAAATTTATACTAATCTAGAGATCACTTATAACATCACTATCCAAATTTCACATGGCACTGAACACGGCATTTTCTTTCAGAAGAGTGTAGCAGAGCATGAAGTCCCTTGAGCGCTCGGGAGGGGTATTTTGAGGCTCGCTTTGAGGAATCTTTGTGTGTGTGTGTTCATGTACAGCGCCTGTTCTTCCTGGAGCCTACCAGCAAAGCCATTCCCAAGGCTATGGGTACATGCACCAGACCAGCCTCTCATCCATGAGGTCAATGCAGCACTCACCAAATCTAGTAAGTATCAATTTGAAGCGTCTCCCTCTTGCCTGCTCTTCCCATTTTATCTCCAAAGTAGAAATACACATGGAACAGACTTGCATTGAATAGTGTCTATTTTCACATAAGGGATAAATGTCAACATTTTGCTCTTTGTACCCTTATGAAGAAAGCAGAAGACTTACAGAGGTAAACCACTGAGAAAGGAAGGCATGCTGTGAACATGTGTAAAGAGCAAAACATACAAAGACTGTCTCAGAACGATATCCTAGTTGTTACTTCATGATTGGTTTTAGCCAACTGTGATCTTCTTTCAGGTATAAAAGTACAAATATCTGGTCACATAAGCCAGTCAAATTTGACAGTAATCAAAATGGCCGTTAACCCCCAAATGACATGGCCAACTAAGTGTTCAAATCCTTCTACTGGAAATCTTGAAGGACTTACAGATTCATTCATTGAACGTGCAGTTTGGAAGCAGTGCTCTAGGTCATCTTGCCTGATGGGCATTTCATGCTGAAATTGTTTCTCCAAACCTCTGTCTCACACAGAAGCCTTAGCCTGAGCACTGAGAAAGAGGCGGTCCTTCTAAGCAGTTGTCAGTTCTTTTTAACTGCTCCAAAGTTCTTCTTGCCTCTGCCAGTTTCCTCAGCCCATGGATTCACTTAATTTTGAGACTGTCTGATGCTAATATTAACTAGATTCTTGGTATTTAATGAAAACAAGTATGGTAAAACTCAGCTTACATTCTGGCTGTGAACCCCTTGCTGGACATGTCATGTGCTGATATATTCTCCCAGTTGGTAGGTTCATTTTGTTGGTGGTTGCCTTTGCTGCCCAGAAACTTTTTAGTTTGATGTGGTTGCACATGGTTATTTTTGCTTTTGGTGTCAAATCCAAATAATCATTTCCAAGACTAATGCCAGGGAGCTTACCACTTATGTTTTTTGTTTTTTGTTTTTTGTTTTTTTTCTAGGAGTTTGATCTTTTTAGGTCTTACATTCAAGTCTTTAGTTTATTTTGGGTTAATTTTTGTGTACGGGGTAAGAAAGTCATCCAGTTTCACTCTTTTGGAAAAAAGTTTCCCTTTTATCCACTTTTCCCAGCACCATTTATTGAAGAGACTGTCCTTTCCCCACTGTGTGTTCTTGGCTCCTTTGTCATAAATTAATTGACCATACATACATGGGTTTATTGCTGGGGTCTCTGTTCTGTCTCATAGATTTGTGTTTTTATGTTATTCTCAGAGTGTTTTGATTACCACAGCTACAAACTTCAACATAGTTTGAAGTTAGGAAGTGAATAATTTCCTCATTATAACAAGGATTCAGTTATGTATCCCTCAATATTCAGAATGTTTAGATACTAAATATCTATCACTGTGATTCCAAAACCTACAAAATGAGTGTATTATGTATTTTTCTTTAATGTATATATTTTTTAAGAGAAAGCAAAAATTCTTTGTTCCTAATTAAGAAAAATTCATTTCTTCTGCCAGGGGCCCATGGCAGGGACTTGGTAGTCACTTGGCTCTGTCTGTCCCTAGGGCAGTTTTTGTTCTCTGAGGAATGTGGAATAGGGGAGAATCTGTACAATCTAAAGGGTTAACTGAAGCTGGGAGAAGTTGCTTTTACTGATTCAAAGCTTACTTTTTCATGAGCTAGTTATTGTATCTAGAGGCTTCCTTGATCACCATTCTGGGCCCCCCAAACATTACCCTTTTTGCTAAGCCTGGTAAACTTGAGATGCATGCAGCTGAGGTCAATGCTAGGCTCTGGTTTGGAGATCTCCAGAAAGAAATACACTTGGGAACATTCCTCATAGTTACTTCATTTTGTGTGAGCTGGTCTGTCATGATTGGCCTTTGTGGCCATAACTGTTTGGTCTCCATTGTGTGATCCCCTCTTTCCTTTCTCAGAGGACCTACCGAGCCATGTACGATTACAGTGCCCAGGACGAAGATGAGGTCTCCTTCAGGGATGGTGACTACATCGTCAACGTGCAGCCCATCGACGACGGCTGGATGTATGGCACGGTGCAGAGAACTGGGAAAACAGGGATGCTCCCAGCCAATTACATTGAGTTTGTTAATTAATTATCTCTCCTTGTCTTTGAGCTTTATTCTAATGTATACTAAACCCAATCTTTTTAAAAGATAGAAGATACTTTTAAGACAACTTGGCAGTTATTTTACAATAATCTATCTTTACTTTGACAATGAGACACATAGGTACCAGGAAAAAGGACTGACTTCTGGGCTCAGAACAGCAGCACTTTCAGTAATTCCTGTACACAAAACCTTAAGGTCTGGAGGCCCGGTGCTGCTGGGTTAATGGTTTCCTTCGATTGGCTATAGAACACTTCTGGGAAATGTATTTTTGTAGACTTTAATAGAGATGTTGATTGTCCCTTACGCGTAACAAGTCTATGAAACTTATTAGCTGTCACTTTGGAATCACCAGAAGCCAATTCTTGTAATTCAGTAACACAGCCAATAATTTATAAACCATTTAGCTTTTGAGTCATTAGGGAATTTCCAATTCAAGTGAAAATTGCCTAATGTAATAAATGTCAGGAGTGGCAGAATGGTGGTTTGGTTAAAATTATATTGACTGGTGGCCTTCAGGACTTAGAAACTTCTCCCAAACAAAGACATTTCCTTGTTCCCTAGGCTGACTTGGGTCTCTTTGTTTCTCATTTGTACCAAGGCGTATCCTACTCTTCATTTACATTCTGTGGGCCCAAGTCTATGCTTGACTCCATAGAATGTCAGGACCAAATAATGTCACAGCTACTCTGCAAAGGGCAAAGTGGAAGGTCATCTCTATTATTTCCCTAAGGGCTTTGACCCTGTTGCATGTCACGTAGGTTCAAGCTTCTGTAACATAGGCAGCTGCTCTGCCCATCCCCGTTATTAAAGCAACAAGTGCGGCTGATAACCTAACAGCCCTCCTGTCTAGTAGCCAGCTCATCAGAAAAACACATTTTTGAAAAATTGCTTGAGATTCTCCTGCTGCCTTGCACTCTAGTTTTGAAGGATTTACACCTTTAGGAAATAGACGTGTACTCTAGCAAATTAGTGAATTAGGTGTTTACTGAGCAGCTTTCTTTAACATAATGCCGCTGTCAATTTAAAAGTAAAGGTAACTTAATAGGAGCCAAAGACTACAATGTGTGAGAGACACAACCAATGAGCAAAACGTCACCCACTCCACAGAGAGATGATCAGGTGTGTGTGTGTGTGTGTGTGTGTGTGTGTGTGTGTGTTTCCCCCAGAAAATGCTATTTACATCCAGGAATGGAAGTCCAGCCACAGAAACCAGTTAATGGAAAGACATCTTTTCTACTTTCTTCTGGTTTTTACTTTCTAACCCATATTGGGTTGGGGAGGGGAGATGATAATGCCAACAGAGATTTTAGATCAAGGCCCAACAAGTTGTTCACTAAAAAGGAAATTGTTGTCCTATCTTGAATTTCAAATGCGAGACCCTGCAGGCACTTTCTGGGTTCACCGCAGAGCTGCAGCCTTGCTGGCCGGTTGTGACGACTGGCCTGTAGTCCACAGTCAAGATGGCTGGAGAAATTAACGTCCATCAGTGACTCTATGTTTTTCTGATGTATTTGGACCTCAGCAGGGTAGCATTCATGTAGGGCCTGCCTCGGGAGTTGTGATGAAGAGGCAAAAGCAAAGGTAAAAAAATGTGATAAAACCTATCGATCTTGAGGCTATCTCCTTTATGTAACAGGCAAAGAAATTAAGGAAATATCTTGTAAAATATCTTTTACGGAAGTGTTTAGGAGTCCAGAAACAAATGCTAATTTGTTTATGCTTGTGGAAAGTTAGCACCTACTTTTTGAAAATCTAGAGTTTCATTTTCTCTGGCTCAAAGGACAAATAAGCTTTATTACACTCAAGCGGCATCTACAGGAACTCACACAAAAAGAGATGAGAGAAATTCAGGTAAAAGACTAGAGAATTTTTTGAGGGGGTTTTACAGATTCCTACATACCCAGCGGGACTGATTTTCTGGTATTGGAATGGACAGTCATGATTAAATTAAACCCTATTTGTTTTGATGTCTTGTCCACAAACCAACAAAGGCAAGCTGAACTTGCAACATTCTTGCAAACCACCCCCCCAAAACAGAAAACAAACAAACAAAAAACATTCTGTGCATTAAAACTGGGGCAATAAACTTATTCAATTTTATGATATCATTAAGCAAATATTTATGTTTCATCCAGACCACTTTTTTTTTGTGATTAGGAAGAAGAGTAGTTGTTGATTAAATTTGCAGACTAAATGTAGGACAGGTACAATTTTTGAGAAATAGTACATTTATAGGAAGCTCAAAGGAAACAGATTTGAAACGATGATTTTAATTGGGGAAAAGTTCCATAAAGTAGCAGTTGGTTGTTCCATTGTCTTTCTCATCGACTAATTTCAAAATCAGGTTCATGGAATATAGAAGTCAATAATTATTAGGAGAATAATTCTAAAATTTTGAGCTTCGCATAATGTTTGCATAGTGAGATGTTTCTCCTTCCAGCCTCTAGGAGTTAAGGTCTGCTCAGAATTTAACCAGAGAGCAGTTATTTGTTGTCACTCTTACTAATGCTTGTCAGAATCTTGAGCATCTCAGCAGAAATATTGGAAACATACATGTATAATACCAAAGCGCTATTTTTACAGCATTATTTTTCAAAACGACGTTCTTGAACAGTTTTTCCACTTTGCTCCCCTCCCCTCAATTTGGCGACATGCATCTTATACATAAATAACACTAAGAGCTAAAGAAAGATGTAAAAAAAAATGTATTTTTTAGAAATCAAGCTAAAGACTGTGAAATGTCCAAGCACAGACAGCATGCACCTGATTCTCTGAACATGATGCATTCTCAGGCCTGATAAAAGCACATGGAGCAGCTTGATATGTTCTTACAAGTTTCTGAAAACAAAACTCTATGTGGATCATCTCTCTCCTGAGAGAAGCAGAGCAGCAGAATAGATGACTTTTGTTGTACATTTTTGTAGTCAACGTTTTTACTAATTCTCGTGGTCTAGGAAAGCTTCCTATTTCTCACCTGTGACAAAATGAGTTCTTCACGTCTTCTTGTTCTTGTTTATACACCCACAGTGTAGCCCAGTTTGAAATACTTATCTGGTTGTCCGATCCCCTCGCCATCCCTGCCTCTTCCCAGGCTTTCCCACCTCCAGAGACCGCACAGGAATTTGCAAGCACAATTTCTACGGGCACCTTGTATGAATGTGGATGAGGTTAGAGCAGCCCTTCTCTCGTCACTAGGTTCATGGCTTGAAGGTGACGAAGATGCCATTTGGGCAACTTGACTCCAGTATTTCCTCCCTTGTCCCCTCCTGGTTGGGCTTGACAACAGTCTGGGAGGTGGGGAAACAGACTTTTCTAGAACAGTGAAGTTCAAGAGGTGCATCTCTTTTTTGGGTGTGTCCACCTCCAGTGAAATGTTTTTAATGAAAAGATAAAGAAAATGGGTGTGACCCTTTAATAACGAATCCTTATATAAAGTGGATATAGTTTATACCAAAATTATAATAGAGATATATTTTAAAAAAAGGTGCCTTTTTGATTACTCTTGTTTATCCATGATGGTCTTGGAATGAGAACCAAGCAATCAAGCTTCTTGTCTATTCTATAATAATATTTTATTATACATGATTGGTATTTTTGTTGTGGGGAAGTGTGATGCTCCTAACAGATATGAAAGGTGATAGCTGGTTGTATTTTTACCTCTAAAGGTGTAGAACTTTAGAAAATACTGACCTTTCCCATCTGTTTCTGAAAAGTTCTTTGTGGATTTATAGTCAGGATGCATACACATTAACTTTAGGTTTGAGCCTTAAAATACCTATTGTAAGATAGAGGAATTATGTTATGAGTCTGAACTCATTACACAAGATGAAATTCACTTCATAAATTTCTATTAGACCTTAGCTATTTGCTTCTGATAATCTAAAAGTGACTAGAGCGTGGTTGTTTTGGGTAATGAGACACAGATGCGAGAAAGCTTTAGTTAAGTAAGAAGCTATGTAAAGTAAGTTAAGAATGCTAAAAGGAAAGTCTCTTTCTGAAGTATTCCATGCCCATTAGGGTCCTTTCCAGGCAACTGACTGTCAACTACTGATGATCACAAACAATAACAAAAATCCAAGATATTGTATGATGTTTCTGTGGCCATCATTTCATGATGCTTAGACTACTGGAATCCACCAGCCTGGAAGGATCCCCGGGCAGATTTCTCCCCGTATGTCCATATTACTTCCATATATTCATGGAATCCCGTATGCTTTTTACGTTTGACACATGGTACCCAGTTGGCATAGTATCTACTTCTTTGTAATCCAGTTGCTGTTAAGAATGATTGGCTTTGAAGGAAGAAAGAAAACTGCATGCTAGTCCCATTCTTCAGTGTCCATACGATGAATGGTTAGGCATTGAGAAGTGGCACCAAGTGTGTTGCGGGCACAGTGCCAAAACGTTGGCCTTTGACTTTTGATAAGAATACGAAGTTGAGTCACTGCTTAGCTTGGCTTCTGTCTGCTTCAAAAATGTAGAACTGTGGTTGACGAATTTGCAAGGCTGTACTAACTTTGAGAGCATACAGTTTTAATGGAAACACTTCGTGGTTTTAAAATGAAGGGGCTTATAGAACGATATGATGTTATTACTATAATTTGGCTTTTTTATGCAAATTAACACCAGCTATTAAAATATATTTTAGTAGAAATGCTTTAATTCATGTTTTCTTTCCTCTACACTGTGAATCTTTAAGCCTTGGTGGACTAGAGCAACATCGTGCTGCCCAAAGGACTAACCTATGCAAACTAGTTCACATTTTAGTGGATGTCACAGTAATTGTGTAATAAGACATTATTTCCCCCCCCTGCATAATGTACAGCGGCATTGGAATAAACATTAAGCCTAGCATCATGTATGTATAGTATAGTCACTCACAAACCCTTCAAGGCTACTATAATCATTAGTATTATTATTTGTTTAAAAGCGAATCGCCAAGTTATCTATTAAATCTACTTGAGTGATGTCAGAACAAGAATGAGAGATGGACGTGTCGGCTGTGGCTTCATTGTGGTCACTGCAAGTGTCCTCCTGTGATCGAGCTATGTTCGGATGCACTTTCTTCAGGATATTATTATTCTGTGTCTTCTTTCTGTGTTTGTAAAACGTTATAGCGCTCTAATTTTCCTATCTCTACACATTCGGTTTGCTTAAATAAATGCAGGATATAACAAAATGGTTCTACGTCTTGGTTCTCACCTCGGTTTCTTGGAGCTGGGGTCATTGATGGTGCCCCGGGGACAAGGTTTATCATGACAACGCACAGTAAATCACATTGGAGGCCCTGGCTGGCTTCGGTGCCCTTCCATTAGTGAGTCATTCAAAATGTGTCTTCCTCCCCCAAATAAACTTAGTTTTCAGTGATAACAATATTATGCTTTTTCAAGCTATCTTTCTGATTGTGTATCAGAGTACTCCAATGATACAGATTGTAGTTCACTTCTTTCAAGATTAAATCCCTCATATGTTCCCAACAGTAGAATTGTAATTTTTTTGTAGTAGTAAGATGAAAGAAACAGCTTGAAGCAAAAAATAGAAAATGCGCAAATTGAGTACATGAAACGGAGAGATGCTCTGATTTTCAGCTAAGAATGGCTCATTTATCATAGAACATAATTGCTTTTTTCCCTTAATTTTCCCATAGTTGGAAAAAGTAAGTCAGTCCTTATTTTTACCCTAGTATAAATCTATTGAGACTAAGATCTTAGCCTTACTATATTATTGTGTAGAAGTTCCTCTTTGAAGGTACATAAACCCTCCCAATTGTACACTGATGAACAGTGTGGATGATGCATTTATTTAAGAAAAAAATTTTTAGGGGTGCCTGGGTGGCTCAGTGGGTTGAAGCCTCTGCCTTCGGCTCAGGTCATGATCTCAGGGTCCTGGGATCCGGCCCCGCATTGGGCTCTCTGCTCAGCGGGGAGCCTTCTTCCCCCCCCCACCTCTCTGCCTGCCTCTCTGCCTACTTGTGATTTCTCTGTCAAATAAATAAAATTTTAAAAAAAAGAAAAATTTTTAAAAGATTTTATTTTTTATTTGATAGAGAGTGTGTGTGCATGTGAGAGAGAGAGCACAGTCGGGGGCGAGGGGTAGAGGGAAAGGGAGAAACAGACTCCCCTTCTCTCCCCCACGCTGGGGACCCCAGTGTGGGACTCAATCCCAGGACGCTGGGATCATGACCTGAGCAGACACTTAACCGACTGAACCATCCAGGTACCCCAGATAACGCATTTAGAACACTTGCTCACAGAATAAACATGTCTTCCTGTTCTTGACATTTTCTGCTTTTCATATTCTAAAAGCATAAAATGAATATTTATGTAATATTCATCATCAAATATACTGATGATATTTCCAATTACAAGACAGCCTATTTATTTATTTGAAGAATTTGCTATCTTTTTCTCCCACCAAGATTTTTTTCCCTCCATGATAATAAATTTCTTCCTTGGAACCCATGTCACAGAGTAATGAATAACTTAGCAGGATTCTTTTTTCCCCTAAACTAAAATAATTGGGATTTAGGATATATTATGCTTATAATTTTATTAACCTCAACATTGTGACATCAGTTTTATAAGTCTCTGAGACCACCAGAAGCCTACCAAAATAGCCTTTTACAAAAATACTCCAACACAATAAATTAAAAAGTAGATAGAAGGAAAGCTTTGTTCCTTCCTTTATGTAACCTGCTTCTCCCACACAGGGGGACTGAATAAGAGTTTTGTGGTGGCAGAAAACTGAATATGGGCCAAATGTGAACTTCAACTCCTCTCTGCAGTTCTAAGCAAAATTCTCACGGCTTGGCCTATTATATTAGTACTTGGGAGCGACAAAGTTATAAAAAAACAGAAGGAGAAAATAAACTTAAAGTGTGCCAGGTCAACATTAGAACAAAGGACCCAGTTAATGATTTTGTGTTTACTGTGGCACTTGATCTTTGCCACTTTTCTACTTTTTTTTTTTAAGATTTATTTATTTGAGAGAGAGAGAGCAGGGAGAGAGGGAGAGAGAGACAATCTCAAGCAGACTTCCTACTGAGCTTGGAGCTCGAGGTGGGACTCGATCTCATGACCCTGAGATTACCACCTGAGTTGAAACCAAGACTTGGTCACTTATCTAACTGTGCCACCCAGGCACCCACCTTTTCTTTTTCTCTTTAAAGTAGAAAACATGAAAGAGAATAGTAGAGACATGAAAAATCAGAACTCCTGTTATTCCACTCAAGAGAATAAGGAATTTTCCTGCATCTCAAATTTAGTTATTAGATTCCTCTTTAAATGGACTAGTTTCTGGTTCTTGACCTGGGCTAGCCACATTTACTGCCATTTTTCTGAGGGTTGCTCTCCAAGACCATGCTGGTATAACTTAACTTTTGTTATCTCACCACTATGGTCCCAGCTGACTGGGTCTAGATGACCGACTGATGGGCTGCCTGGGGGGCCTGGATGGGGGCTACATAAGAACTTGGCCCGACATGGATGGTGACCGACCCTGTTCAAATCTCTCTGAAGAGCCTGAGTTCCCAAGATAGAGCAAGTTGGCTAACTGGTTGTATTATTCAAAGCCTGAGAACGCAGAGAAAGAAGGAAGTCAGGAGTAAGCCTAGGCTTAGGGAAGGCAGGAATCATAAGTAAGAAAACCACAAAATGGGGGACAGATATTTAGAGGAGATGGAGTGAAAAGTAAAGTTGATGGTCAGTAGTGACGTATGGCACGTGGTAGAGCCATAAAGTGATGGGAAGAAAGAAACTCGATTCTTATTAATGAGTGGCTCCCATCATTCAGAAGCCCCGACCCTTGCTGGTGTGGGTGGCCACACGCCATGTCAGATGCTCGAGGCTTAGTCCCGCTGCCACTGTGAGACCACCTCCTCTTACCTTGACAAGGAACCAATTTCATGAATGTTGGAAAGATTTGCACCATGTCCTCCCCTTCCCCTACAATGAAACACTAAATAGCAGAAGTAATTGATGCCAATTATATTACTACAGTTCAATTGTTCCCAGCTTGTTTTATGTAATTTTCCTTTGTTTTCTTTTATGATATAGTATACTCCATATATCCTTTTGAAAATCTCTTTAGTTAGAAGTTGTTTCCTTGGACCCCATGAAGGGTAACCACAGTGGATAACCAAATGCATTTAACTGCAGCCAGTGTGTATGTACAAAGAAGGGACTGGCAGTTCAGAGGAATGTTCTCATTGATTTGTACGTTTGGTAAAGAAGAAGGGAGTACCTGGGGCCCCCTTTGAGAGTGACATTGGCACTGATATTCCGGGGATGAAAGAGGACTGGTTTTTGTAGAACTTTCAGAAATACCCAATTCAAGGTGGGTTTTCGTAGTATAGTGGTTATCACATTTGCCCAATAATCCCATGAACCCTAAATAGATGCTGAACTCATAAACCACCTTCAACGAGAGCTATCACCAGAGTAAACTGGAAGAAGAAACTGGGATTCAAGGAACAGAACACAGAACTTTCCTCATAAAGCTTACATACTGGTAAGAGAGATTAGCATGAAGCAGCTAAGGATGTACATTTATGCACTTGCCTGTAATTGTGTACATTTGCATATAATTGTGTAAATTTGGTAATTAATTGCCCAATTGCAGCATAGGAGACACTGTAAAGGGGAAGTCTAGTGAGGCCCGGACTCTTGCAGCTGGGTAGGGGTGAGTTGTGCACCTGCCAGGAGGGGGCAGAAGGCTTTCCTGAGGAGCGCAGGTGAGAACCTAGGGTTGGAAGCTGCATGGATAGCAGTCTCTGTCCATCTAGGCATTAGACATGTCGGAATATTTTACCACCAGCAGCCAGTGCTAGAAATGCTGCAGTCTTCCGTCTGCCAAATTTTAATTTAAGTAGCAATGGCAGGTTTTTGTAATCTTAATAAAGTTAAATGTTTTGTGGACAAAATTCAGAGTGTGCACGTGTATGGATTTATTTATGTGTATGGACTGCCTTCTTCTTATTCTAATTAAGATTTTTTTCTCAATAAAAAAAATTCAGCCTATTGCAAAGAGTTAATTATATACACAGTTTTACAGATTGTGGAATACTTCACTGCCTTTTTGGATAATTGGTAATTACATAGCCTTTCCTGTGTCCTTTCCTCCTCCCTGAATATTTTTGGAAAGCATGTGTTTACTGGAGTTTATTTTCACACAGTCTGCCACAGACATTGATTAAAATGCTGTTTATTCTCTCCCATCTTAGAGTTCATAGATTTGGGAGTTGTCATTTCCATCTAATATGTGGTAGGAGTTAGATTTGCTACATTAACCAGGCAACACAGGGAAAAATCACTGGCAATGCAAGAAAGTTGCCGGTAATTACTTATAATAAGTCCTCGCTCTGAGGTAAGTCATAGCTGTGTGTACAGAATTGTAGCAAGAATGTCGAACATCTGCGTCCTTTAAAGTCTGGTAGTGCTTTTGCACACTTTTTCTTGAGGACTTTGCCCCCTTTACATGAATGATTGCTAATATTTTGGATGTCTGTGTTTCCCTTAACCTATGCCTAATAAAATGCCTATTGTGGGAAAGCCCTTTGATATACACAAACACCCCTTGGCTTCATCACGTCTTTCATGTTTGGACTTTCAAGACAGTGCCACTGAGTGATTTCTGGTTTATATGGCTCCGCCCCCCCCCCCCCAAAAAAGAGAGAGAAGTTCTGATGAGCCAAGTACATTGTCATATTTACATTGCAATGACACACAGTTTCTTTTGTTCACAAGTTGTATGCCCATAGGTTTACATTAACTTAGTGGGGTTGGGAGAAGAGGTGCCTGAAAAGCCAATGGGACAATTTGTGGACCCACATGCCAAGGCTCCTTCTGGTTGTGTCTAGGCAGGAGCTCCAGGCGGGCAGCCTCCCTCCCACTGGAAACAGGAGGCACAGGCCCAGAGAAATGTTTCCATTGTCTGTGATTCATGTCCTGGAGAGCGGCGGGGGGCGGGGTGGGGGGGATGTATGGCTCCAGTGATGATTTTATTTTCCCACAGCAGGCAAATAAAAAACATTTCTGGTATGAGAACAGTAATTATGCTGTGGGAGCCTCTTAGTATCATTGAAAAGTTCCATGTTGGAAGGACACTGAAATATTTTCAGAACTTGGAATGGGGCTTCTGGTTTTGATGTAAGTCCCTCGATTATGACTGAGACTCTAACATGGTAGTTTGACAGACTCAGTTTTATGTTTATGCCCAGATCAAAAATCTAGATTCTGATTGACTGGGATGTATGGAGCTTCAGCAGGGAGATGTCCTGGTGAGAAAAGTGTGTCAGGTGAGTGAGAACCGGGAGGTCAGTAAGTAGCATTGCTGGCAGAAAGGGGAGGATGGAAATAGTTGAGGAACGAGGAGACCTGAATCTCCCAATGATCTCACTTGGATGAAAAACCTCAATGTTTTAGTTCCCAGGGGAGTTGGATTTTTCAAAAATTATTCCAGTGACAGAAAGTAGACTCTCCGTGCATTGGTCTTGTTTACCTTTTCATGCCTTTGCACCTGACATCCATGAAATAAGGCTGTATTCCATTGTATGGCTTACCTTTCTTTTTGGAAAGAATGAGTCTGGAAAGTTGCTGAAAATTGACTTCATGGGAGTATAAGTTGGGATACATTTTTGGAGTTTAGGACTGTGTGATGCCATAGCTTTTCTTTTCTTTTCCTTTTTTTTTTTTTTTTAAGATTTTATTTATTTATTTGACAGAGAGACAGCAAGAGAAGGAACAAAACAAGGAGAGTGGGAGAGGGAGAAACAGACTCCCTGCTGAGCAGGGAGCTCGATGCAGGGCTCGATCCCAGACCCTGGGATCATGACCTGAGCCGAAGGCAGACACTTAATGACTGAGGCACCCAGGCATCCCTGCCCTAGCCTTTTGATGTTGGTTTTTTAGTATGTGTGTTTTTGTTTTATTTTGTTTTTTGTTTTTGAGTCTGAGAAAGTTGTGTTCACCTGAGAGGAGCAAGTAGATTCTGCACTGTTAAACTTGGGTAGTCTCACATTCCTGAAGTAGACGATTCTGGCCAGAGTCATGTTTGACCTTCCATGCATGTTCCCCTGAGACTCATGGATTTTTTAGGGGAGCGGAAACCTTTAGTTGGACCCCTTCACCCCCGACCTTCAAGAAGACATGGCATGACTATTTCACTCTAAAGACCAGAAGACCAGGCCCTGAGAAAATTGGTGACTGCCAAGACCAATGGCACAAATCTTGGAGGGTGGGTGAAAACACAGCTCCTCTGTCTCTCATCTGTCTCTCATCCATGTATGAGTTCTAGCAATTTTGGGGTAGAGTCTTTTGGGTTTTCCACATAAAGTATGATATCATCTGCAAAGAGTGAGAGTTTGACTTCTTCTTTACTGATTCATATGCCTTTTATTTCTTATTGTTTTCTGACTGCTGAAGCTAGGACTATGTTGAATAGCAGTGATGATAGTAGACAGCCCTGCCATGTTCCTGACCTTAGGGGGAAAGCTCTCAGTTTTTCCCCATTGAGAATGATATTCGCTGTGGTTTTTCATAGATGACTTTGATGATATTGAGGTATGTACCCTCTATCCCTACACTTTAAGAGTTTTGATCAGGAAGGGATGCTGTACTTTGTCAAATGCTTTTTCAGCATCTATTGAGAGTATCATATGGTTCTTGTTCTTTCTTTCATTAATGTATTGTATCACATTGATTGATTTGCAGAAGTTAAACCAACCTTGCAGCCCTAGAATAAATCCCACTTGGTCGTAGTGAATAATCCTTTAATATACTGTTGGATCCTATTGCCTAGTATTTTGGTGAGAATTTTTGCATCCATATTCATCAGGGATATTGGTCTGTAATTCTCCTTTTTGGTGGGGTCTTCATGTGGTTTTGGGATCAAGGTAATCTTGATCCCAAAGATTGGGATCATAAAATGAGTTTGGCCTCATAAAATGAGTTTGGGTTTTCCTTCCATTTCTATTTTTTGGACCAGTTTCAGGAGAATAGGTATTATTCTTCTATAAATGTTTGCTGGAATTCCCCTGGCTGGAATTCCCAGATGCTGGAAGCCATCTGGCCCTGGCCCTGTGCTCTGCCCAGATTGCCCTGGGCAATCCTTATATCAGATAAATTAGATTTTAAGCCAAAGACTATAATAAGACAGGTGGAAAGACATTATATCATACTTAAAAGGTCTATCCAACAAGAAGATTTAACAATTTTAAGTATCTATGCCCCTAACATGGGAGCAGCCAATTATATAAACCAATTAATAACAAAATCAAAGAAACACATGGACGATAATATAATAACAGTAAGGGACTTTAACATCCCCCTCACTGAAATGGACAGATCGTTCAAGCAAAAGATCAATAAGGAAATAAAGATTTTAAATGAGGCACTGGGCCTGATGGACATCACAGATATATTCAGAACATTCCATCGCAAAGCAACAGAATATACATTCTTCTCTAGTGCACATGGAACGTTCTCTAGAATAGGTCACATCCTGGGTCACAAATCAGGTCTCGACTGGTACTAAAAGATTGGAATCATTCCCTGCAGTTTTTCAGACCACAGTGCTTTGAAACAAGAGGAAAGTTGGAAAGAACTCAAATACATGGAGACTAAAGAGCATCCTACTAAAGAATGAATGGGTCAACCAGGAAATTAAAGAAGAATTAAAAAAAATTCATGGAAACAAATGAAAATGGAAACACAGCTGTTCAAAATCTGTGGGACACAACAAATGCAGTCCTGAGAGGAAAGTATATAGTGATTCAAGAAACAAGAAAGGTCTCACGTACAAAACCTAATCCCATACCTATGGAAGCTGGAGAAAGAACAGCAAAGAAAGTCTAAATCCCCACCAGGAGAAGAGCAATAATAAAGATCAGAGCAGAAATCAATGAAATAGAAACCAAAAGAACACTAGATCAGATCAACGAAACTAGGATCTGGTTCTTTGAAGAATTAATAAGATTGATAAGCCCCTGGCCAGACTTATCAAAAAGAAAAGAGAAAGGACTCAAATTAATAAAATCATGAGTAAAAGAGGAGAGATCACAACCCTCCTCTCTTTCTTCTTCTGGGATCCCAGTTATTCTAATATTGTTTCATCTTATGGTATCACTTATTTCTCAAATTCTCCCCTCGTGGTGCAATAGTTGTTTATCTCTCTTTTTCTCAGCCTATTTATTCTCCATCATTTGGTCTTCTATATCATTAATTCTCTTTTCTGCCTCATTTATCCTAGCAGTAAGAGCCTCCATTTTTTATTGTACCTCATTAATAGCTTTTTAAATTTCAACTTGATTAAGTTTTAGTTCTTTTATTTCTCCAGAAAGGGAGTATCTTTTATGCTTTTTTTTTCAAGCCCAGCTAGCATCTTTATAATTGTTATTCTGAACTCTAGTTCTGACATCTTACTAATATCCATATTGATCAGGTCCGCAGCAGTTGCTAGTGCCTCTTGTTCTTTTTTTATGAGGTGAGTTTTTCTGCCTTGTCATTTTGTCCAGGGAAGAATAGATGAATGAGAG
>ML099348.1:0-43006 GCA_003697995.1 Taxidea taxus jeffersonii
TTTTTTTTTTTTTTACTTGCTGGTATTCTTAAAAGTCACTATTTGGCTCAGAAGTCTTACAAAACAAATGATACTATCCCATGACTGAGGAAGCTATTCCCCTGTCCTTCTCACCTTGTCATAGGAAGGGTTTAAAAGGATATATAAAATGCCAGAACTAAAAACAAAGGAGCAAAGGAGGTGGGATTCAGGTCAAAGGTGATGATAATAGTTTTCTATTGTAGTTATTATGGGCCGGATACTGTGCCAAGTGTTTCACAGATATTTAACCCTTGTACCGTTACTGTTACGTCTATTTGAGAGACTAGGAAATAACCTGTTCTGCAGGCACAGAACTAGAGTCAAAGGGCCCACATCTGAACCCACCACTGGTGGGATGGTACGGTAATTAAGACCACCAGCTCTGGAGGCACTGTCTGGGTGTGCAGACTGGGGGATTTGGGTAAGTTACTTTCTGTGTGCCTCCGTTTCCTCCCAAATAAAATGGAGATGACAAGCGTGCCTATTTTCATGAGGCTGCTAAGAGAATTAAATGGCTGCTGCATACAGAGTCTTACAATCATGACTGGCACAAGAGAGTGCTCAGATCTTGTTAACTGCTCCTAACCACTAGGGGACTGAACACCTGTGGGCAGGGAGGTGTATGCTACTGCAGGATCTCTGACAACACCCAACACTTTTCTAATTGTTTATTCCCTACTTCTGCAACCTGTGTCTGAGGGTATGATTTGGGAAATGAGCTATTTGGCTAAGTGGGTTTCTGTGGGAGATGTTAATCTGCCTCATAAATAGGATGCTTTCAGTTCATGACAAAGTATGGACTGAGTGAATATTACTCAGACCACAGTAAACTGGAGGGTCATGAGGAACAAAATTCAAAAACAGTGTTTAAGTTTTACTAACATTATTTTCTTAACTTGTTTTCAAAAGCTCTTCTAAAAATTTTTAGATTCTTACTACTTTTTTGTGAAACCATTCTGATTCTCTTTATTTGAAAAAGAGATCTAAAAACAGAGCATATAACCCCAACTAAAGTGTTCAACTTACTAGATGTCAAGACTTTAAATGACAGCATCAAAAGCATAAAAACAAAAACCAGCAGATCAAAGCAGCACAAGAACAAAATTCCATGTCTAGGCTGACCTTTGATACCACTGTACCTCAAACCCAACATGTCCAGAATGAGATCTTCTTTCTCCTCTTCCTGGCACCTCATGGCTTCAGTCCTTCGGGCTTCCCGTCTCACTCTCCACAAACCCTGAATTTCTAGTGGTATCCAAGCCACACTGATTCTATTTTCCACTTTCATTGCCACCATTCTGGTTCAGACTTTTCATTACTCCTCATCTCTACTGTTTCACTTCCTTCCCTTGTCAAATCATGCTTGACTTTATCCATTTGCTGCCAGATTTAGTGAAGTTATTAATTACTAAATACTGTATGCCAGATACTGAACTAGACATTTTATTTTATTTTTTTAAAAGATTTTATTTGTTAGAGAGAAAGCGAGAGTGCATGAGCAGGGGGAGCGGCAGGCAGAGGGAGAAGCAGGTTCCCTGCTGAGCAAGAAGCCAGATGTGGGACTCATCCCAGCACCCTGGTATCATGACCTGAGCTGAAGGCAGATGCTTAACTGACTGAGCCACCCAGGTGTCCCTTGAACGAGATATTTTAATATAGAGATTTCATTTATCCCTCCTATATCCATGTGAAGCACTACCAGTCCCATTTTATAAAGGAATAAAGTGCTTGTGGAGATGGATATGAGGACGTTGACTAAGATCATGCTGCCAATAAGTGACCTAGCGTGACCTAGCTACGACTCAAATTCAGAGCCAAGTTGCCTTAAACCAAGATTCTGATGAGATCACTTTCATTCTAAAAGCTTCCATAACTCCTACTGTCTTGCAGAGTATCAGCCAAACTTCTTAGTCTGGCATTTAAAGCACTTCTGTAATATGGTCCAACCTTTTTATTGCTGTTTTGTATAACTTTCCTGCACTACCATATTCTTTAGTCAATCTGGATAACACATATCCTAAACATACTCAACCATTCTCATTCTTTATTTGGTTTTAACTCATGTCCTCCACCTTGAAATGCCCTCCCTACCATCTCAAAACACTACAGACACCTGGGAAGCTTGGCTCAAATGTCACCTCCTATTCTTTCTTGGATTTCCTAGAAGAATGCTATCTCCCCTCCATAGTATTTGGTTCTCAAACTCTCTTAGAACATTCAAATGCTAACTATAATACTTATGCTCCCATACTGTTGATCTTACTTTTTCACTGCTTCATTGCTTATACCTCATATTCAGCTTTTTTTTTTCTTTTATTTATTTGACAGAGAGAGAGAGAGAGAGGAGTGGGGGACAAACAGGGGGAGCAACAGAAGGAGAGGGAGAAACAGGTTTCCCATTGAGCAAGGAGCCTGATGCGGGGCTCCACACAGGCCTCGATCCCAGGACCCTGAGATCATGACCTGAGCTGAAGGCAAACGCTTAACCGCCTGAGCCACCCAGGCACCCCTTGGGCTTCTTTTTCATATTCACACAGTGCCTTACGTGAATTGGAGTTGATGTTTCTTATTTTAACTTAAGTTCCTCCTCTTTTCACAGTATTTCACAATCATATTAAACACACTAAGAAACTATGAAACAGAGAACTGCATCCCTCATTTTTAAGCGAAATGAACTTTAAGAGTGGAAATGCTGCATAGGATTTACTACTAAAGCTTAAAAGGCATTTAGTTTACTTAAGAAGCCAAATTACAGAACATTATATATGATTAAAATTCCACTGAGTCCCTACTGTATTCACAAATATTATCAAATTGAATTAAACCAGAGTTTTCATAAAAACTGGCATTTTCAAAAAAGCTTTATTTGCTCTAATCTTTTTCTTCCTTTTGATAAGATTAAGACTGTAAATGGCAAATGGTTAAATAGGAACACCAAAATGCTATCTGCAAGGCATCTGGCCTTAAGCAAACACACCAAAATGCCAGCTCAGAAGCATCTAGCCTAATGTATTTATAAATTTGTCTGTCTCAGATGTTCTTACTTGTAATCACAGTTCTTTAGGGAACTCTTTTTTGACTCTTTGTATGTACAGTCAACTAACCGTAGACAGATCTGGATAGCTATCATTCAGCAAGATTTCTAAAACTCTCTAAAACCAAAAGGGAAGTAAGACAAGTAAAATTTTGGATCACAATCATTTTATTTTATTTAGGCTACACTGAGCTATACACATAGAGTGAGAAATTCTTTTAATGTTTTTAATAATGCCATTATACCATTATGTACCATATTTGAAAACTAAAGCCCTCAGTGTAAAAACCAGGCTTTTGGGACTCCCTGGTGGCTCAGTCGGTTAAGCACCTGTCTTCAGCTCGGGTCATGATCCTGGAGTCCTGGGACTGAGTCCTGGATCGGGGCTCCACGTTCAGTGGGAAGCCTGCTTCTCCCTCTGCCTGCTGCTCCCCACTGATTGTGTTCTCTCTCTCTCTGACAAATAAATAAATAGAATCTTAAAAAAATATATTAAAACCAGGCTTTTAACAGAAGGACTTTTTAACTTTTTTTTACTTTTTTACTGAGTAGTAAATCTCATTTTGTGAATAAGTCATGTTGAAAACCTAGAAGAAAAAAGGCTGAGGGTAAATGGAGGCTTGCAGCTAGTCAGTCATCTTCAGTATTCCCAGAAACGTTCACTCAATTTCCATTAAATGCCAAGTGCTATAAGCAAAAACACAGTGTCTGTGATAAAAAAAGACACGGGTGAAGATAACACCAATCAAATTATCATAGAAATATAAGTATGAATTCCCAACCATGAGAAATATTCCTGGGACGCCTAGCTGGCTCAGTTGGTTAAATGTCTGCCTTTGGCTCAGGTCGTGATCCCGGGGTACTGGGATCGAGTCCACATCAAGCTCCCTGCTTGGCAGGGAGTCTGCTTTTCCCTTTCCCTCTGCCCCCCCACCCCCGCTCATGTGCTCACACCACTCTCAATAAATAAATAAATAAATAAATAATAAATATCTTAAAAAATATATATATATTCCCAAGGTGTCTTATGCTCCCTAGGCAAAGTTTTCTAGAACAATGATGACTGGTTGAAGTATCAGCCAGGGTGTGATAAGGAAACAGAAACACCTTAGTATTTGAAACAGGGGTACTTCAAAACAGGGGAATGGCCACTCAGTGATAAAACTGAAAACCAAATAGGAGACAGTGCAGCGACTCAGATACTAGCAAAAGTCATGAGCCACTACCAACCTTAGGCTGGAAGAACAGAGGGAGGAATTGGTCTTAGTACCAGCCAGGTGCTAGAGCACCCAGCATAAGCAGGAAACATAGTGGGTCTGTCCTAGGAGAAGCAGAGAGCCCTGGAGGAGAGATAACAGCTGCCAAACATGTTTGTTGTTCAAGGCCAAGGGAACAGGAAGAATACCCCGGCTCCACCAGTCCACTTCTACTTCCCATCAGAACTTCACATGGGTCAAATACAGCTGAGAGTCAACTGATAACTAAAGCCCTGGAAAAACTGCCAGCGGAGGCCAGCCCGGTCATACATGGTGCAGGGCTCAGGCCCAATAATGTATCTAAGGGTGAACAAGCTAAGGGTTGCCACAGAGATCTGAAGAATGGGGAAAGGTACAGGTATACATGTAGAAAAGGGGGCTGGGGGAAGGGTGCACATGTTTAAAAGCTATGTAGTATACAGAGTATGGCAAGTCTGAAAGAGTGAAAGATGGTCAGTACAGCTAAAGCTGAATGGGAGGGTAGAAGAGAAGACTAGAGAAACAGAGGCCAGGCCAGAAAGTGCTTTGTGGGGTACATCAAAGAATTTGTCTCATTCTAGGAGCTACATGAAATGATTGAGAAATTTAAGAAGGCAACTGATGGATCAGATTTGTATTTCAAATTGATCTCTTATCCTCCCCTTACCCCCCTAGGAGACTGACTGAACAACTAGAACATTCCAGAGTGTCTACTAGGTGCAGTACACATAGCATTATTTATCTCCCTATAAAGTCTACCAGCAAGTAGGCAGTGTGCAGAATTATCAAAGACCTTTTAAGTAAATTTCTTTTAGCATTTATATCATCTGATCATCAACCATCAGGGACATGATTTATTTTCATTGCCCTAAAGATCTACTTCCTTGCTCCGTGTATTTGTTGATCATCCTACTGTTTATTTTTTGTGTTTTTATGCTTCCATTAATCATTCACCTACCTTTGTATTTTTAGCTGAAGATAATTAACTTTTTCCTCATTCACTTATCTATATATGGCTATCTCACTGCCATATTAACTTTACCTTTTTCTCCCATTATCTAGCTCTCATAAATTACTTGTATTATAGAAACCAGGATTGCACACATAATTAATTCTGTGAGAATTTCATGGTTTTTAAATAAGTGTATTATTTTGTGACAGCACTCTCACATTAGGCTGAAATTTCTTGTTTGGAGGCACAAAGACATATTTATTTCTTTAAGGATCCTAGATCTCATATATTTTAAGCATAGTTTTGAATTCTTATGCAACTGTCCTACGAGCTTTTTCTTCATTTTGTTCCTCTTAACTTGGAGCATCTTAGAAAAGTTTTGTGCCATGTGTAAATCTGAGTATTATATTGTACATCCTTCTTTTTGGTCTGTGCAGTCCAATAGAGTAGCTACTAGCTACATGTGGCTACTGAACCCTTGAAATGTGGTTAAGATGAATTGTGATGTGTTATAATTATAAAATATGCACCAGATTTCAGAGACTTTAAAAGGAAAAAAAAAAATCCTCAACTCCTCACTTTTTATGTTGGATAGTGTGGTTTCAGTTCATTTGTGAAAACTGATCAAAATCCTAGACTCAATCACTCCAGATATTATACCTGGTCATCTTTATCCTTAAGGCAGCTCTATCTGTAACAAAAGATACAGATATCTGCTAAAGAAGTAATTTAGGAACCTTTCGTATGGTTCTTCATCAAAAACTTTCTGAAAGTTGAAACGCATTTACTGTTTCCATTTCTTCTATATGGCTGTTTAGCACTGTAATATTAGATTAGACAGGAATGAGTTCCCTATTAACTGTACTTTCTTTCAACTGATTATGGGCCCTCTACCAAGTGTTTCCTGGATTCAGCTGCCTCAACCTTTACTTTGAAAGTATAGGGAGACTCACTGTGGTCCATAATAAGGCAGATTGCCTCTGAATCAGGCTCAATCTTGGGCAATTGAGCATGGCTCATCTTATTATGAAGGTCACCCTTCCATTCAGATCCCATCTCCTGAGTTTCAGAGCTCTCCTTGCCTCTGCTCTACACCGATTCCACTACTACCACTCTCAAATGTCTTCTAATTATCAGAATACCACTCAGTCCAATCTTTGTTAGAGTAGTGGGATTTAATGGAACAAGGATCCTACAGGCAAAAGGCTTTGGCTTTTTGTATCTGGGCAAAGTATTTCATGGACTCACGTTACATATTTTGGCTCCCATGCCTCTCTCATACTTACAGTTCTTTGAAAATAGGTATTATTTCCTCAGATGCCTCTTTAATTGTAAGGGTATGTTTAAGAAGAAAATTGAGGAAGCCTGATATAAATTATTTATCTTTCAGAATCAGATCCTTTAAAAAAACTGAGGTTTTTGATTGGGAAGTAGCAATGAAGAGAAGAAAAAGTACCACTCAGGTCAAAACAGAGATAAAATCTAGAATCTAGGAGGTGAATTCTTCTGACTTCACAATCTGCGGCATGGCTGACCCTCTCTAAAGCCTTTCTTATAGCAGCTGCCAATTGCACGCTGCCAGTGGATACCATATAACCCTCTGACAGGAATACACTCAATCTGATTGAGAGTTCGAAATTATCATTTATGGATTCTCCCCAAATGTCAGCTAAACCCTCCTCAGGGATTTATTACTTCTTATCTTTCAGGAAGATCTGAAATATCATGACATCTCCTAATGTCTTTAACCACACTTCCCTTGGGAACCTGCACACTGGGTTCCATAAGACATGAAGTGCTTCCATTTTTACTGAACACACGACTGTTCCAGTATCTCCCTTCTGCCCTCTACTGTACATTCAGGGACCCAGAAGATTCTTTTCTATTTATTTGTCCATTTCAAAACAGGAAGAAATCTATATTCTTTCCAATTACTCACTTATATCCCAGTATAAGAAAAATTCCCTTAAAAATAAGTCCTCAGACAGATTTGAGTATTTTCTGATAGAAGACTATGGGCTGGGCACCTAAGTTGCATTCATAACCTTCACCCACGCCTTCTACTCCACAAAGCCTAAAAAACTAAAGTGATTCTCCGTAGTTCCTTGCTGTTGGGGACACCGGGTGACTCAGTTCTAGCCAATGGATACAAGTGGATCCCTGGGAGCATCAGGAAAGCATTTAAAAAGGACAAAACCCGGCTGACATGTGCATTTGGCATGCTTTAGACCTCACCCCTGCTTTTGATTTTTTTTCTTTAAAGATTTCATTTATTTGAGAGAAGAGGAGCAGAGGGGGAGGGAGAAGCAGACTCCCCACTGAGCAGGGAGCCTGATGTGGGGCTTGATCCCAGGACCCTGAGATCATGACCTGAGCTGAAGGCAGACTCTTAACTGACAGTGCCACCCATGTGCCCCAACCCCACTTCTTTTCTTGAAAGGTGGATACCCAGGGGTGCATCAGACATCTTGCAGCTATGAGGATAAAAATCCCACACTAGGGGTGATGGGGGAGGAAGCCAGTTAAGAGCCAAGGCTCTGTGCTTACTGTGCTTAGAGTATCACAGAGCTGCCATAGTAACTCACAGCTTCTCACACAAGACAAGTCTTTTTCTTGCTTAAACCACTACTGACTTGGTTTTGCTAATACTTGCAGCTAATGCATGAAGACTGTTCCATCTCCACCTCCCAACACTTGCACAAACACTACAAATTTAAAGCTTTTCTTTCTTTCTTTTTTTTTTTTTTTTAAGATTTTATTTATTTATTTGAGGAAGAGAGAAAGTGAGAGAGCACAAGTAGAGGGAGGAGGAGAAGGAATGCAGACTCCCTGCTGAGCAGGCAGCCCATCTTGGGACTGGATCCCAGGACACCTGAGCCAAAGGCAGATGCTTAACCCACTGAGCCACCCAGGTGTCCCCTAAAGCTTTTTCAACTATTGTTATTATTAATGATCTTCCACCATCAGCAACATAAGATACATTATAATGGTTTAAAGACTCAAAGACACATTTAAAATATGGAAAGACTTAAGTTTCTTTCATTCTACATATTCACTGAAACTAGTGGCTCTCTTCACTGAATGAATTTCAACATCTAAAAAATTAATTTAAGGGGTACCTGGGTGGCTCAGTGGATTAAGCCTCTACCTTCGGCTCAGGTCATGATTTCAGGGTCCTGGGATCAAGCCCCATATCGGGCTTTCTGCTCAGCGGCGAGCCCACTTCCCTCTCTCTCTGCCTGCCCCTCTGCCTACTTGTGATCTCTCTCCCTTTGTCAAATAAATTAAAAAAAATTAATTTAAGCCTGAAAACTGTATTTATACAAAGACAGCCTCTAAACTCATCAAATATCTTTACACACTTATTTTTTAATAATGTTTTTTTCTATCCCAATTTGCAGTATATTGCAAATGATCAAATCCTCGTCTGTAATCTTTTATGTAGTCCTAAAGAACACAATGAATTCTTCTTCCTAGAATTATTAAATCCAGTCATATGTAATTTAATGCCTGGAGACACTTAACTGCTGCTGACATTTTTGACACCAGATGTAATTAGTAACCTAAAATTCTTCTCCAAAACTACCTATGACATATGCGAAGACCTAAAATTGTGACTCAAGATTAAAGTCTTACTAACCTTTTCTGTAAAATATTAAAGCTGTCTAATCTCATACTTTTGCAAATATAACAAAGGAAACTGAAAATGCCATTAGCAAAGGCAAGTTATGACCATTTCATACCTGGATAAAACAAAAATGCTTTTTCATATATTCATGTAATTCAGAACAAACTGGTTATTTTATTCCTCTGAGGAGTTGCTTCAAATTGTTCGAGATGTAACTTAAAAGAAAGCTGAGGAACAAACGACCATCATAGAAATGGGAGACTTTCCTAAAAACCACTATTTTAACCATATCGTTCCTGTGCTCAAAATCTTTAATAGCTCTCTACTACTTTCATGAATTCAAACTCTGTGGCCTGTCCTCCCTTTCCGGCTTTACTCCTCCTTATTGTCCCATCCTGATCAAAATTACTCTATTTATTCCAAAAGAATTTCATACTACTCAATTTTTTTGTAAGGATATTCACAACAGTTATTACATAAAGAAGTTATGTTAATTTAGAAAAAATTTAAGGTCAAAGGAACATCCAAATACCACATTACCTTTAAAAAAGTTTAAAAAAAAGATGAATCATAGACATGTATCCTGAAGGAAATACTACATTATATGTTAATAATAAAAAAAGTAAACAAAGATTCTCAACCAGAATTACAGATAACCTCAGATACTTAGAATACAACTAAGTCTGACATACATACCTAAACCTAGATATTCCAGAAAGAGCTCTAGTACCTTCTCTAAAATATGGGGATTGAAGAAATCCCACTGAAGTACACATCCTAGTGTATATATGCTAGAAATGTGTTTTTACCATAATTTGGAGTTCAGAAAAGTAAAACCTATGTGGTTTGATTAAAAAAAAAAAGTCATGCTCTCCAAGAGAATGGAGACATGCTTATAGACCTATTTTAAAAATTGAGAACTGCAACTACTTTTTAAGATGCTACAAAAAATAACAGGTTATTTTAGAAATACCAAAAGCACATCACTACTACTATAAAACAGCTAGGTAGCATAGTTCAGAAGTACATATTCACCACAATGAAGATATAACAGAGAAATAGTATTGGCTACAAGTAATAATCACAGAACTGGCTATATTGCCACCAAGAATTAAATGTAACAGAAGCAACTAAATATCTAAGTTCTTAAATACATCTTTAAAGAATACAACTATAATTTATTCTTGCAAAAAAATTACTGATGTGCTAAATGGATCTTATTTTTCAAAAGACTAAAAAGTAACTCCAGCAAGGTTTGGAGGTTCCAAGAAGCACTCTTGGGATTTTATTATCACCAAACCCATAATATTTCAGCATATACTTAATAAATGAAATAAATTGCCTAAAAAAAGGGGATATGGTTCCTTTAGGACATAGCCTGCCACCACCACCCCCGCTTCAGCCATAAAATTCTGAGACTATTTCCATTGTGAAACGTCATGGGCTTAGTATAGATATTTTGTAGACAATTTTGATAAATGGTCTAAATCTTTACTAGACTACTAGATTTACGGAGAACACAAGAAGCACATAATAATTACTATTAAAACTGCTATTCAGAATATTCAGAAACTACCAACTCATTTTGGAAACAAATTAACCAATAACTAGTGACAATTTTTATTCATTTAAGATATTTTAAAAATCTTTACAGCTTTTTCAGTCTTGCAATTTAGGTGATTGTTTCTTTGTTTCTTTCTTTCTTATCAAAAAAAGAAACCATTAAATTAAAAAGAAAAAATACACTAAAATAAAAAAAAAAGGAAAAAAAAGAAACTAGAACTCTAAGTCCTTCATGCACCAAAAGTATAGCCCAAATCCATTCTTTTTTCTATTTCCTCAGCTACCACCTAGTTACAGTAACCAACAATTCCCCTAAATGCCTCCTAACCCACCTCTCTCTAAGTTTACTCTTGTCTTCCTATAATCCTTTGTCTTATAAGCAGAACATTCAGTGCAAAATCTACACAAGATCATGTCTTAAAACTCTCCCACCACAAATAATGAAATTCAAACCCCTTACAAGATTAAGCATGACTCTCTAGCTCTCATATCATGCTCTAGCTGTCCTAGCCTTCTTTCTCGTTCCTCAAACTCACAGCCCTCACACATCTGCTGCTCCCTTTGCTGGAAATGCCTTCCACTGCCTCATTTCCCCAGACTCTCCATGTGGCTTGCTCCTCTTCACAATTCAGGCCTCGTCTTCAGTGAAGGGTCGTCAGACTTAGCATATAAAAATTGGGTAAATACTTAAAACAAAACAAAAAAAATTATTCACTATTTATCTGAAATTCTAACTGGGGCATTCTGTTCCAGTGTCATCTCTTTAGAGGTTTTCCTTATTATCACCAGATCTGAAGAATCTGTTCTATCATAATCCCATTTTTTTCACGGTATCTGTCAATCTCTGGAAATTACCCCGTTCACTTCTTTGGTTTACCCATTTATTGTCATTTTCTATCTCCATCCTGTAACACGTAGTTCAGTTCTCTCTTCTTCTAACCTTCATGCCAAACCTCGACCCCATGCTAGCACCACAAAATCAGGGTCTTTTCTTATTCTGGACTGTTTCGTGAATCTAACACAGCACCTAGTATAAGGTGAGCACTCATAAAACATCTACTGAATGAAAGAAGGCTCTAAATTTACTTGTTTTCTAAGGTGTTTAGAATTCTTTCTAATTCCATCCCTGTGAAGTAACTTTAAAGTTCTAGAACGAAAATTAGAAAAGGTTTCTAATGCAAGCAAGTGATCTGAACACCACAGTTTTATGAGATTCATTTTATCACTATGTGCTGCATTAAGACAAATAAGAGCTGTTCACAATTATTTGTACATGACCAAAAATAACTCTATATAGAAACATTATTAAAGGTATGTTTATAGAACACAAAACTCTAGAAAGATGTAAAACTATGCAAATCTACTGTACCGTCTTAATAGAACTCCTTTGTTTTTCTTCCCAAACACCACTGCTTAACTCGAGTGTACAATGAATATTTGCCTCTCTGTCATAGGATCCAAAAATGAGTAACCTGCAGTATAAAAATAAAACAAGGAGACTATTACACCAGTTATACACAATAAAAATTTTCTCTGATTATAATACCAAGAAATAATAAATTACTCCATTACTATTTATAATTTTGGTACAGAAAAAAAAAATTACGTCAAACACTTAGTACACCCTCTAGTGGAAAAGTGAAGTAAAGCCAAAATTAGGTGAAATTCCAGGACAAACTGTTTCTTCGCAGCTAAATCAAGCAGAAAGTAGTATGTATTCATGAGGAAAACAAACTGACCAGACATCTACACATAGTAGCAAAAGTTACAGATCTTTGAATGAGACTGTTGAATTTAAAAAATTAGCTGCAGAGTGATACACATAGTACCATGCCACCCCTGTAAAAATTACACACACTTAAGACAGTGCAATATAGTTACTTATGAACATACCCACACACTTCTGCATCTAATAGTGTGACGTGAGGCAAATGCATACAGGGCATTTAGTACAGCACCTGGCAGACACGAAGTGTTCCACAAGTGTTTGCTATTTCTATTATCTTGAAAACAACCGTCAAGGAATACCTGCATCACCTAATTTTACTGTTTACTATTCAGAACTAAAAAAAAGGAAATCTCAGGCCCAATCTTGAGATGATGTAAGCAGTTTTATTACTGAAGGAAAAATATTACCCACATGTCTAGCTTCCATATTACCCGTCTTCTAAATCAGAACATAAGTCTACCAATGTATTTCAGGAGTAAGTTTGAGAATAGCTTTAGCGTTAATCAACATTTTTACTACTCTGTTACTTTATGTCCACACAAAGATCATGGCGTAGAAGTGAGATTAAAAAAAAAAAAAAGGTAAATAAAACATATTAGAGTAATATGAGAAAACCGTGTCTTAAGGCTGGAGACTGCTGGCAAATCATGTCCATACTTCATAAACTGGCTTCATCAACTAAAAACCTGAATAAACTCATGGCAAAACAAAGACAAAAACAACTCTAAATTTAGATAGTTTTTAATCTTAAAAGTAAATTTAAACTTAGTGCTTAACAGCCTACTGCCAAAAAGTTAAGAAGATTCATAGTTACACTGTTTAGAAAAATGAGAATTTTCATTCATCAAAGCTCTGCTGCCACCATCTGTTCAAAAGAGTAAACTACCTATAAGCCTTTACTATCATGCACAGAAGGGTAGGCACTAGCTAATGCTCCCCAATTCCCAAAAGATATTAATCTTCAGGATTTAGGAATGAGAAAGCACATTTATCAGAATCCTTCCCTGAAGCCATAACACTTCTGTCATATTTTTATAACACCGTTTTAATGTTTTTTTTTTAAAAGAATAACACAAAACTTAACAATGATTAACTCAAAATGAGTCACAGACCTAAATGTAAGAGAATCTTTGTGACCTTGACTTAGGCTATGGTTTCTTAAGATAGGAGATCAAAAGTACAAGGACCAAAGGGGGAAAAAAATAAATGGGACTTGGGGCACCTGGGTGGCTCAGTGGGTTAAGCCTCTGCCTTCGGCTCAGGTCATGATCTCAGGGTCCTGGGATCGAGCCCCACATCGGGCTCTCTGCTCAGCGGGGAGCCTGCTTCCTCCTCTCTCTCTGCCTGCTTCTCTGCCTACTTGTGATCTGTCTATCAAGTAAATAAAAAAAAATAAAAATAAATGGGACTACAAGAAAATTAAAATTTTTGTGCTTCAAAGGCCATCACCCAGTAAGTGAAAGACAATTCACAGAATGGGAGAAAATATATGCGAGTTAGGTATCTCATAAGGGTCTATTATAACTCAATTTAAAATTGGACATTTCTCCACAGAAGATATGCAAATAGCCAATAAGCACATGAAAAGAGGCTCAATGTCATTAACTATCAGGGAAATGAAAATCAAAACCACAATGAGATGCTGCTTCACACTCATTAGATGGCTAATCAAACAAGGAGACAAGTACTGGAGAGGATGGAGAGAATCAAATACTTGACTTTGCTAGAGGGAAGTAAAATGGTGCAGCCACTTTGAAAAAATAGTTTGGCAGTTCCTTAAAAAAGTTAATATATGATGCAGCACATCCACTCCTGGTATACAACCAAGAGAAATGAAGTGTACATTCATGTAAAACTTTACATCCACGTTCATAGCAGCATTATTCTTAATAACCAAAATGTGAAAAACCCGTAAGCCCATCATCTGACGAAGAGGTAAATAAAATGAGGCATATACACACGATGGGATATTATTGAGCAAGAAGAAGAAATGAATTAATGATATATGCTACAATATGAATGAACCTCAAAATCATACTAAGTGAAAGAAGCCAGTCACAAAAGACCACATACTGTATGAATCCACATTTATATGAAAGGTTTGGAGTAAGCAAATTTATAGAGACAGAAAGTAGATTAATGGTTCTCAGGGCTGAGGAGGAAAACTGGGGGAATAGGGATTGCTAATGGGTATGGGGTTTCTTTAGGAGGGACAAAAATGTTCTAAAATTAGATTGTGATGATGGTTGTACAACTCTGTAAATGTACTAAAACATAATGAATTATACACTTTACACAGATGAATTGTGTGGTATGTGAATTTACCTCAATAAAACTGATTAAAGAAAAAGAATAATGCATGATATCATGACAATCAACAGTAATGATTATTAGGGTTACACTAAAACTTTTAAACACTTTAACGTTTGTTAAAAAAAGATACGATAATTAATACTTGGTTTATCATAACTATATATTAATATATTGTGACAAGATTCATATTTCAATAAAATGTAACTGTGACTTTTATCTGGCATTTGATAACAGAAAACATTAAAAGGGTATCCTGAAACAAAATAAATTCCAAATGAAAAACATTTAAAATACTGAAACACCACATATATTTAACATTTAATAGTTATTCTAAACAGTGAAATTTTAAAGTACACAAAGCATTAGTTGCCCTGATAAACCTGACCCCAGACACAGAAAACTTTAATTTTGCATTGCTAACAACTAGTCGGTCCAACTGTTAAAAGTATTTCCAAAACACCTCCAGATTGGATGTTAGGGTTCATATTGCTTAAGACAACTTTATTTCTTCTTTTTAATAATGAAGGTATTTGGCTTGATTGCCCAGAATTTGGTTTTACCATTGAAATAGATACTGCTTTTATTAATTCTGATTTTAGATCAATTTATGACTCTATGTCAGAGTATCCCACAACATTCACATCTTCTCTTTACATTTCTTCCATTAAAGCATTTATTACAAAGAACTGTAGCCTGTAGTGAATGTTCAAATACTAGAAAAAGCCAGCAAACATTATTAGTACTCCAACAAAGTAACTTTAGTTTCTCTCAGAAAAATTAACAACCCAACACAGAAGCATGTGTCATACTGCCAATTTAAGGATTTATTCTGCTTGGAAAATTTATTTCTTGAAAAAAAAAAAGCGTCACTTACTCGGGTTTGTATAAAGTATACTATGTATGTAAATTTATTAATATTTATTTTGTTTGCAAGAATGACTCCCAATTAGCAGATAGGGCAAAAGCTATACCCAAGGGGCGCCTGGGTGGCTCAGTGGGTTAAGTCTCTGCTTTCGGCTCAGGTCATGATCCCAGGGTCCTGGGATCGAGCCCTGCATGGGGGTTTCTGCTCAGAAGGGGAGCCTGCTTCCCCCTCTCTCTCTGCCTGCCTCTCTGCCTACTTGTGATCTCTGTCTGTCAAATAAATAAATAAAATCTTTAAAAAAAAAAAAACCATACCCAAGACTGACTGCTCAGATCATGACTGCTCCCCTCTATAAACTTCATGTCTGGTTCTCAGGACATACTTCCTATGTCAGTGTTTCCTGTGCCTGCTTTTGATGTGTAATCAGTGGATTCCTTCACCCAATAACGACTATGTTGAATGTTAAGCTTTAATTCTCACAGAAGAATTATAACATGTCCCCCCACTTTCTTGACCTCTTGACTGGTATCTCTTGAGATTTAGAAAAACATGCAGATTTCTGGAGAAATGCCAGGAAGAATTTCCTACCGGAAACACAAGTACCAGCTAGTTAGGTGCACTTAGAAAGCATTTGCTTTAGGTTAGGTAGAACCTTTAAAAGAAGAATCAATTTTTGTCTTACAGCCCTATGCCACTTACAATTCAATCCTGAGTTAAACAAAGGCTTTCCAGTCAGGTCATATAAGCACCAGAAATACACGGTTACAATCACTGGCTAATACATATTTTGAGTCAAATGAACACTCAATATATGCTGATTAAGCAAGACTTTTTTTTTCAGATTTTTTTTACTATAGTACTTTGAAAGGGGGAAGAGTACATACTGCTGAACAAAATGACAAAGGAAATTGCCTTTAGATCCCTGAAAGAGATATTATTAGTTCTATGAAAGTTCTTTCCAAGTTCAAAAGGTTAATTTTTTTAAAGGCAAAAGTATATTGAAACCTCATGTTAAACATAAATACAAACACCACTTATCAAGAAAGAGACAGAATTTATTTGACTCAAGACCAAAGCACTGAGAAAAGGAAAGTAATTCTCAATGTGCCCTTCTTTATTTATTTATTATCTTAAACAAACATATTATTATTAGCCCCAGGGGGCTCATAATTTTTTTTTTGTCCAGAGTTCTCGGGGTCTGAAAAATCTCCAGATGCAGGGGCTCTGGCTTCACCCGATAGGTGAGTCCCCCCGACAGGACCTCCTCGGGCAGTGGACTGGGTAACTGCCTCTCAGGGTAATACGCGTCCTTCCCTCTACCAGCACCTGCCTCTGGGGAATATGACCACTGCTGGTCCCAGCTCTACCCTCGGGGTTCTCCCGGTCCTCACCTTGAACTTGCAAGTGCTTCAGCGTAGCACACTGTCACCTCCCGTGGGGCATCACACAAGCCAAGAGGGCACAGGTTGTACCCTCCTCACTGCCCAGACACAGCAAGAAACAAAGGGCACTGCCACCATCACGGCCACTGAGGCAGAAAGAATGACATCTTTAAAGGCTTCGGAGAACCTATTTTTATTCCCATTTGAGACCCTGAGTCTCTTCTGTGTAGAAGGGTACAGCAGTGTCAGGGCACATGAGGTCAATATCTGCTCCTCACCAAACCACCCCCAGCAGCCCTGAGGCCATGGCTCGCATGCCCACAGATGAGGAGCTGAGCCAGCCAGCTTTCCTTGGGTCCGACGATGGCTTCGTGAGAAACCCAATTGCCAGGTTTACACACTTCACAGCACTCACCAGAGCAGATACCCTCCCCAATGTCCATAACACCACCACCTTCTCCCTACTTCCCCCGCCGGCCCCCCTCAGTTTGTTTTGTGATATTGAGTCTCTTATGGTTTGGGGCGCCTGGGTGGCTCGGTGGGTTAAGCCTCTGCCTTCGGCTCAGGTCATGATCCCAGGGTCCTGGGATCGAGCCCTGCATCAGGCTCTCTGCTCAGCAGGGAGCCTGCTTCCCTTCCTCTCTTTGCCTGCTTCTCTGTCTACTTGTAATCTCTGTCAAATAAATAAATAAAAATCTTAAAAAAAAAAAAAGAGTCTCTTATGGTTTGTCTTCCTCCCGATCCCATCTTGTTTCATTTATTCTTTTCCTACCCCTCAAACACCCAACGTTGCATCTCCACTTACTCATATCAGGGAGATCATATGATAGTTATCTTTTGAGACATGTCGTCGCAAATGGCAAGACTTCTTTTGATGGCTGCAGAGTATTCTCAATGTGCCCTTCAATAAGAATCTCAATTTACACCAGAAAGGAAAAATAAAAAGTCTTTTTTTTTTTTTAAATGATTAATTTGAAGGGAGTCTTGCACCTGTAGGGAGTCAAATATCAACTCACCGGCTGTGAGAAGAATCAAAAATAGCTGACCTCCTCCTATACATGCTTAGGGCCATACTTCCCTCTCCCCCCCCCGAAACCATCTTAACTCAGAACTCAACTCTCTTGTCTTTGACAAAGACCAAACCTAATGTCCAGATCTGTCATTTTCCTGCTTTTCTTTTTTTTCTTTAAAAGATTTTATTTATTTGTCAGAGAGAGAGAGCGAGCGAGAGAAAGCACAGGCAGACAGAGAGGCAGGCAGAGGCAGAGGGAGAAGCAGGCTCCCTGCTGAGCAAGGAGCCGGTTGTGGGACTCAATCCCAGGATGCTGGGATCATGACCTGAGCCGAAGGCAGCCGCTTAACCAACTGAGCCACCCTGGCGTCCCTCTTTTTTTTTTTTTTTTAAGAATTCTTTTGAGAGAGAGAGAGAAAGCACACATGCGAGTGGGAGGATGGACAGAGGGAGAGAGAGAATCCGAAGCAGACTCCACGCTGAGTGCAGAGCCCAACTTGGGGCTTGATCTCATGACCCCAAGACCATGACCTGAGCTGAAAACAAGAGCCAGAAGCTCAACTGACTAAGCCACCCTGCACCTCTCTTCGGCTTTGCTTCTAAAACCCCAAGTTTACAGAACACTTGTACAAGGAACTCTAGCCATATCCTACTACTAAAGATATATAAAATCACATTTTTCACCCTCTGAAAAAACACTTCTATTTCTCCCACTAGTCCTGAAAGGCAGTAGCTGTGTCTTGTTCTTTATAACCTCCAATACCTAGAAAAATAATCAATACTTGATGACCAAATCAAAGTCAATTTTACCATAATTTTCTTCAACTCAAATCTTTAACAGTCATTTGCCTCCTCCACCTATACCCATCCACATATTTGGCCAGTCAGGAAACCCTGTCCTAGTTATTCTATTTGTCCCTTTCTTTCTGTCCCTACCGATCCATATTGTTTTTTTTTTTTTTTAAGATTTTATTTTATTTATTTGACAGAGAGAGACACAGAGAGAGAGGGAACACAAGCACAGGGAGTAGGAAAGGGAGAAGCAGGCCCCCCACTGTTGTTGTCTGACTGCTGATGCTAAAGCCTTTAAATAATAATGGGATGGCCTGCACTATTTTATTCGCTCTTTTTCTAAAATCTACCATCCTTCTGCCTGTCTTGGAAGATGTAGCTCATATCCATGAGGTTTTCCACAGCAGTTTCAACTCCAAAGTATTTTTTCCTTGCCCTAAATTTCTATAATATTTATTCTCTCAGTCTCATTTCAAACCAGACAGCCTTGTATAGCTGGCTTTTTTATATACATCTGTTTTTGTCTGTTAGCCCCAACTACATTCTAAGTTTTAGAGCATAGGCACTGGACTTCCCACTTTTCTGTATTCACCACACTATTTACACAAAGTGATGGTAGTAGTGACGGAAGAACTGGGAGCCGTGGTGGCAGCTAACAATTACTGTGGGGGCAGTTTTAAGAGCAGCTACGTTTATTATCTCACTTAATTTTTACAATTACTGTATGTGATAGATTTACAGATTTAAAAATTGAGGCACAGAGAGGTTGGGTAATTTACCCAAGATCACACAGCTAGTGAATGAAGGTCTGGGCTACATAAATTGAGATGAATGAATTCAAGAACATTTGACAGAAAAAGGTGGGGGGGAAAGGCAGTTATCTTTTGGTTACTCTCATCAATCCTATCTACAAATAAAAAACACTAGAAGTACTGATTGACAGTTATGGCATAATGGTGTAAAGAGGGAAAATTAAAAGATATAACATTCTTCTGAATTTTATGTTCTAGCCACAGTTCATTTTATAGTTCACTCTACTCTTGTTAAAGGTATCATATATAAGTAAATAGCATACTAACATCACATTTAAAACATTTTGGAATTTGGCATTTTAAAACAGAGCTTTGGTTCTATGTCAGCTAATTACTATTCAATTTTCTTAAATTTATTTACAATTCAGAAATCAGAGGAATTAAACAGTTGTTTTGCCATATAAAACAGCAGTGGATATATGCAATTACAAAAGAAACAATACTCTTTTCCAACACAGTAACCTTGGGAAGAGGAGGTGGGGGATGAAAAGAGAAACCAAGGACAGATGAATTCCAAATTTGCAATCTTCTGAAAAATCTGCTTCTAGTCAAAAGTAACCTAATTATAGGGAGGGTTATTTAACTATAGCCTAGAGAAATGTACAGAAACTAAGAAAATATCTTTTTTTTCCCCCCTAGAGGAACTGCAGCAGCTAATAAATACAGGTATAGCCTCAAGATCTCTATAGGAATTCAGTTCTTCTGGTAGGGTTATATCAAATTCAGAGTTACAGACTTTTATTGTTATAGATGTATATAGCTTTAAAACCTGAAGGGATAATATTCAACAACAATTCCAAGTAATTCCTCCCATTTTTCAACATCATTCATACAAATTTAAATGTCTCATATTTGAGCTAATTTCCATGAAGGAAAGACTTTGGCCTTCATCTAAATGATACTTCATTATTAGCTCACAAGATCTCTCCCAAGTAACATCTAAAAAATAATGACTTGCCCTCAAATAGGTAAAAAATTTCTGAAATTTGTATATTTCTAACATAAAATGAAAAACTTTAAGACTAGATTTTTCCTTGATAATATATTTTTTAAAGGATATAAAGATAACAAAATGTGGGGTTTTGGAGTCAGACAAACCTAGGTTCAAATTCTAGATAGGGCATGTTGGGCAAGTAATAGATCTCAGTTCATCATCTATAAAATAGATATAATAATACTAATTTTGTAAAGATATTCTGAGAGCTGGAAATAATGTAAATGCTTACTACTTATTATATATTGCAGATAATAAATGCTATTAATAACAATATAAGTATTTGCAGAATCATGCTGCCAAATATCTTCAAATTTTGCTAGATGTTTTCCCTTTTTAAAAAAGATAAAGTATCAAACACTGAAGTAAATACAGATAATACAACAACACCCATTTATCAACTACTCAGGGAGAAAAATAGGTTAAGATTTAGCCTTATTTGCTTCAGAAAAAAATTTTTTTTAAAAAGTTACCACTAGAGAAAAAAGTTACCAAGTGAATGCAATCAAACATTACTATAACCTAAATGAAGGATTCACAAACCAACGCAAAGCAGAAATTGTTTTGTGTTTGTAACTTCTAAGCCAGCTTGTCCTGTAAATGAATTTCAAAATCCATAATGTTAACAGGCTTCTCTACATTTTGGTATGTAATATGGACATAGTGCTATTAAAGGATTCCTTCTATCAAACTGTCACCTTGAAGCTGTCTCCCTGAATACAGGCATAGCTCCTTTTATTGTGCTTCACTTTGTCATGCTTCAGAGATACTAAAGATACTTTTTACAAACTGAAGGTCTGTGTCAAGTCTAAATTCTAAAAATATTTGACTCACAAAACAGGAAGAACTGAAAGAAGGGACAGAGGAGCAAAAAACCAAATTGAACGAAACAAGACAAAAAATAAATGGCAAAATGACAGACCTAAATATAACTTAATCATTGCATTAAATGTAAATGAACTAAACACTCCAATGAAAAGGCAGAGATTGTTAGACTATACATAAAAGAACCGTTTATATCTAAACATAAAATGTTTTACTTTCAGTAAAAAGTAAAAACCTGTAGAAAAAAAAATAGAAACCATACAAACAATAAACATAGGAAAACTGTAGCAGCTTTGTCAATTTAGACAAAATAAATATCAAGACAAGAAATATTATGAAACAAAAAAGGACCCTTTGTAATAGTAAAAGGGTCAGCATATCAAGAAGAATTATGCATCTAATAACAAAACTACAAAAAAGAGATCAATTAATAGTCATGCTTGAAGATTCAAGCACACTTTCATTCAGTAATAGACAGAACTAGACTAAAAGAATCAGTAAAGATGGAGAAGATCTGAATGACTGTACAGGCAGTCCTTGCTTTGAGTTACAACATATGAGAACTCTGTTCCTGCTTTGCATTGTTCTGATATGCAGGGGTTTGGTTAACATAGTTCCATGTGGAGTAAGTACTGTCTATATATGTTTTTGTATAGTTTTGGGTTTTGGAAGTATGTTAATGCTCCACATATTAAAATAAGAATCAAAAGGATGGAAAGGCAGGGGTGGGAGGGTGGGGCACTGAAACCAAACAGAAAAAAATAAACCCAGCTATATTTCAAATGAATAACATAACACACTAAAGGGGAGAATTACTCTAATTCATGAATATAGTACTTGACCATATACCCTTAATCTTGGGTAGAGTAGGGGAGAACTGTGAATAAATCCTGATTTTCTTTTCATAACTATGTTTTTTCTACTTATACAGACAAAGCAATTCTGAAAATATTTGAGATGTATTATGGGATTAAGCAAATGAGGAAACTGGTGATGTTACCAGTAAACTGGTGATGTCAGAGTTCAAGGGACAAAAATATGAAAGAAGCAAGGAACAACCCTATGAGAATGAACTGGAATTGGGTCAATTCATGATTTCTAAAATATGTATGTGTTATATATAACATATATCTGTAAGTGTCTACACATGTATGTATTTGCTAACTGTCCACTAACGGGGCCTACGATTATATATGAGTAGAAATAAATACACCCAACACCCAGACCTTGATTTTTAGTATTATTTTCTATTAAAAGGAACTAAGGATTTTTGGAAAAAATAGCTGATTCTAGGACTGTGACAGAGAAGATACAAAATGACCCTAAAACAGCTGTTATACCACAAAATGGTAAAGACCTTTAAAAAAATTTAAAAAAGAAAAAACACAGGTTTATGTCAGATACAGCATAAAGAAGCCACAGTCTAATGAGGCTCTTAGAGGCCAAATTTAGGAAAACTTAGGCATCAAACAGTTAAGGATAGTAAAGAAAAAAAAAAAAAAAGAATCCATGCATTCATGCTGGTAACAGATAGTTGGGAAATAAGGGAAGATTCCTAGTAATAGAACAGAACATCAGCTTCTGTGGTTTTCTGTCTTCATGTTAACATCTGAAAAACTTTTAAATGATGTATTTTTGGAACCCAGTAAAACAAAATACTTAAAAGAAACTACTGACAAAACACAGACTTTAGAACAGTTTGACTCAGTGAAGAACTGACCTTAATTAGAATCTCCTATCTATAATGAGGACAGGCTATCCTAAATATACTGCTTTGGAGCAGAATTCTCAAACAACAAAATTTCATAGGCTTTGCCATTACCAACTACAATCTTAGTTTGTTTAATATGTAACTGATTGGTAAAATAAACTAAAGAAAAGAAAGTATACCTATTACATCAATGTCTTTTAACATAAAGATGTATATGACAAATCCCATCTAGAATTTGGTGCCAGAATTTCTCTTCCCCTGAAGAATATGTACAGTATACCAGAAAATAAGAGCTAAGTAACTAAATTTCCTTTGCTGCCAGAAAACTGATCTTTTCTTCTCTATATGGTTATTCTTTATGTAATTTATCTTCTATTTAACTATACATGGGCATATATTTTCTCTGCAAAATACCTCAAATCCTCTAAGATGGAATATAATTTATGAGATAAATTGTAAATCTAAAAATAATCTTAAATAATGTGATTACAGTATGAATGTGAAATAATTTAGTCTTCTAATAGCAGTGCTATGAACACAGCAAATGAGTTCATCTATAGTTAAAAAAAAATCAGCTTTAGTTAATGCAAAAAAATCCAGAATGACTGTTTTTAAAAAATTTGACAAAGTGTTAAAACCAACTTTTACGGGACACCTGGGTGGCTCAGAGGGTTAAGCCGCTGCCTTCGGCTCAGGTCATGATCCCAGGGTCCTGGGATCGAGTCCCGCATCGGGCTCTCTGCTTGGCAGGGAGCCTGCTTCTCCCCTCCCCTCTCTGCCTGCCTCTCTGCCTACTTGTGTGATCTCTGTCTGCCAAATAAATAAATAAAATCTTAAAAAAAAAAAAAAAACAACTTTTACAAGGAAATTTCTGTTATTGCCGCCAAGATTGTAAATGGGAAATTCAAAACTATATTTCAGATAATTAGAAAATAGCTTCCCTTTACACTGTGAGACCCTTCTAAAGTAGTAAGATTCAAATTCCAGGGGGCACCTGGGTGGGTCTGTCAGTTAAGTTAAGTGTTAAGTGTCTACTTTCAGCTTGGGTCATGATCTCAGGGTCCTGGGATCAAGTCCTGCATCAGGCTCCCAGTTCAGCAGGGAGTCTGCTTCTCCCTCTCCCTCTGCCAACTTGTGCTTTCTCTCAAATAAATAAAATATTTTAAAAAAATTCCAGTTCTCACAACCAAATATGCAAAGAAAAATATACTTTTGTTTAAAGATTTGTTTTCTTCTTGATAAATACTATGATTATATTAAGGCATAAAAATAGAGACTACTGGGGCTCCTGGGTGGCCCAGTCAGTTGAGCATCTCATTCTTAATTTCAGCTCAGGTCATGACCTCAAGGTTGTGGGATCAAGCCCTGCACTGGGCTCCTCGCTCAGCAGAGTCTGCCTGTCCCTCTCCTTCTGTTCCTATCCCCCCTGTAGCTTGTACAATCTTTCTCAAAGTAATAAATAAATAAAAATCTTTAAAAAAAGGAGGCAAGACCTATCGAAGGCTTGCTATGCAGCAGGCATTGACGGGTTATGTACCTATCTCTGATCACAATTACCAACAAGGCAGCAAGCATCCTTGCCTATTCTAGAGATGCGCAACTTGTCTAAGGACATACAGCAGTAAGAGCACATGGCTACGATATGAACACAGCGCTTTCTAACTCAAATGCCAACATTATTTCCCCTTTATTATTTCCACAACTTCAGTATTTTCTTGGATACTTCTGATTTGTTTCCTCATTGGCAAAATGCATTTTAAAGCCTTACAACAGGTAAGTTCGATAAAAATCTTTAGGCAGACTCTTAAGTCTGAAACTATACCAAAATAAAGTTAAAAAAAAAAGTCCCCACAACACAGTCATTACTTCAAATTAAAAAGCTTAAGAAAGAAAAAGAAATCCCCACAGAGAACTATGGTTGTCTGGGGATAATGAGTTTGATGTTCTATTTTATGGATTTGGGAAAAAAATTACTAAAGTTCCATTATTTTTATCAGATTCAAGGTCAAGTTCTACATGCCTAGGAAATAAGCATTTCTAAGAATGTTAACCTAAACTATTAACAATGCTAAATGATACATACGATGTTATAATAACTTGAACATGTAGGTCTCTTTTCAGCAAGAGAAATGTGAATATGTATGTCTAAGTGCTAAAAACCCAGGAAACTTTTCTCACGACAGCACGCTAATTCAAAATAACTTTATCCACATACAAATGGTCCACAGAAATTTTTAAATTTTAAATGTTTTCTGTTCTTGGGGCACCTAGGTGGCTCAGTGGGTTGATCGTCAGGTCACGATCTTATGGGTCATGGAATCAAACCCCAAGACTGAGCTCCATACTCAGCTGGGAGTCCGCTTGAAGATTCTCTCCCTCTGTCCCTCCCCTAAGCACATGCTCTCCCTTCTCTAAAATAAATAAATCTTTATTTTATTTATTTATTTTTTTAAAGATTTTATTTATTTGACAGAGAGAGAGATCACAAGTAGGCAGAGCAGCAGGTAAAGCAGGGGAAGCAGGATCCCTGCTGAACAGAGCCTGATGCGGGGCTCGATCTCAGGACCCTGAGATCATGACCTGAGCCAAGGGCAGAGGCTTAACCCACTGAACCACCCAGGCGCCCCATAAATAAATCTTTTAAAAAATGCTTATGTTCTCTTAAAAATTTGATCATTCAATAATTTTATTCTATTTGCCACAAACCTTTTCGTTTCACTAAATGAAGTAGACATGGTAACAAATATCTCAAGAATCTTAAACCTCTAAGTTTCCAAAATTGAAATGATAAGCTTTTTTTTTTTTTCGTCCTCCCTCCAAAAAGAGGGCACTAATTTTTTCTTCCACTTTCCTTACAGTGTCACTTTCTTTCTGCTTTAGAGTTTACAATGTATCACACAAGATGAGTTTACATTCAGGAGCAGGAAAAATTACTAAAATATAAATGCTTAGATTACAATAACATGTCCTTTTTAGTTTAAATCCTACAAATTTGGACTCTATCTACCTGAGAGTTCTACTTTTTATATTAAGAAAAAAGTTTAGAAGAAAAACAATGTAAATAAGATTTTTTTAAGGTGTGGTAAGTCAATCCGTTATTTATTTATTTTTAAAAAGATTTTATTAATTTATTTGACAGAGAAAGAGAGCACAGGGGGAGTGGCAGGCAGAGGGAGAGGGAGAAGCAGGTTCCCCACGGAGCAGGGTGCCCAGTGTGGGGCTTGATTCCAGGACCCTGGGATCATGACCTGAGCTGAAGGCAGATGATCAACTGACTGAGCTACCCAGGCACCCCTGTAAGTAAGATTTTGATGAGAAGAATATGAAAAGAATGTTTAGAATTCAATTCGAAGACAAAAAGGCAGAGATGAGTAGAAAACAGTAATTTATTCTTTCCTTCATAAGCAATTTTAAGTAATCCTTAAACTGTGTGAAAATAACAAAGCACCACAATACTAGGTAACTTTACATGGTTGGGTTTATAAGGATAATGACCAGAAAACTTAGATAGTGTGCTTCCTCCCAAGATTATGCTGTCACCTGGGGGAAGGTGATGGCAATATAACCCAAGTTTACAAGAGGAACTTACGAACAGACTATTGTCCCTGCTTTCCCCTTCAACTTTGAGAAATGTGAGAGACTTAAGAACTATTGTCCATGCTTTCTGTATCAAATCCCTAGAAACAGTGGTCTTTACTTTTTAATTTTTTGACCAGTGATACAGTAACACAAATCAAACAAGATAAAAGTTTATAGTGAAAAGTGTGACTCTCACCTTCACCCCCAGCCCATCATCAATCCAGTTCCCTGTCCTACACCCTGTAAGAATTTTTACCGGTTTCTTGTGTGTTCTTTCAGAGACTCATTACACAGTTCTTCATTAAAACAAAGTAAGATACAAACATACACTGTAATGCTTTTCTTTGTACCAGTTATCTCAATCCAACATGACCTAAATAATGCCTGACTACACTCACTCAGTGCCTTCATGAGCTCTTTGTCTCAAGGCTGATAGCAAAGCTTTAAGCAAGCGGTATCTCAGATAAAGCAAAAGAATGGTGAACAAAGGTGACAAAAATAGCTATAGTTAAATAGCCATAACCAACAGACATATAATCAATCTATAACCTCACCAGCAACATTAAGGCAAAAGAACTAGTTTTTAAAAATTCCTAGTATAGGGGCGCCTGGGTGGCTCAGTGGGTTAAAGCCTCTGCCTTCAGCTCAGGTCATGATCTCAGGGTCCTGGGATCAAGCCCCGAATCGGGCTCTCTGTTCAGCAGGGAGCCAGCTTCCCCCTCTCTCTCTGCCTGCCTCTCTGCCTACTTGTACTCTCTCTCTGTTAAATAAATAAATAAAATCTTTGAAAAAAAAAAATTCCTAGTATACTCTCAAATGAATAAATAAAATCTTTAAAAAGATTTTTTAGAAAAAAAAAGTGGAGGGGGGCACCTGGGTGGTTCAGATGGTTAAGTGTCCACCTTCAGCTCAGGTCATGATCTCCAGGTCCTGGGATCGAGCCCCATATCAGGTTCCCACCTTAGCAAGGAGTCTGCTTCTCCTTCTCCTTCTGCCTCTCCCCCTGCTTGTGCTCTCTCTCTCTCTCTCAAATGAATAAAATCTTTAAAGAATAAATAAATAGAAATAAATAAAAATTCCTAGCACACTACCTCTTTATTACATCATCTACAATATAGCAAACAAATGTATGCTCAATAAATGAATAATAAATCTCCTTCAAGTCTATCTTTGAAGGTTTGGGAAAGGGTGGATGACTAGGTAGATACAGGAGAGTTAAGAAATTTTGTCCAAAATTGCCCTCCTAATGTTTAAAAGTTGCTATGACTATTTTGGAAAAAATAATCCAATGGTATGGTTGTGAGCCCACAAGAAATGTGAATCTACAAGAAAATTAACTGAAAGAGAAAAAAAGAAACATCTGGTCAAAATTTCCTTAGACACAGATCACTTGAAAAATGTCTTTCCTAATGTTAATATGACAAACCCAAATTATAATTAGATATTTAATACTCATGCTTACATACCATATTAGCTTAGCCAATTCAAATTTAGACTTGTGTAGAGCTGTGTTTTTACTGTATATGTCATTTCACTGTATACTACAGTCCCTTTTACAAAATCTACAGCATATTTAATCTTTCTTTGCTAAAAGAATTCCTTTTCAGTCTTTCTGACATGATGATGTACAATATTGAATCACTACAAGACAAAATAAAAAAAATCTTTAGCACACTATTAGTATGCTTAAAATTAACCTATTAGCAAGGACACAAATATATTAGGTACAACATATAACTATGTTCTCGGACACTTGCTTTTATTATGGGCTGGAAATAAAAATAGAAGTGATAAGAACCAAATAAGTGGTACAAGCAAGAGTCATAGAAATGTAGCACAAGGACAGTATACTTGAAATAATCAGGAGATGCATTAAAGGGGCAGCTACTGAAGTGGATCAAGGGAGGTCTGGTTTCAAGGAGCAGAAAATGGGGTAGGGCCTTAAGCCTGTTAAAGAGTGGGGAGTCAACACAAGAAGCTTAGTATGGTAAAATATCTAAGTCAGGGAATAGTGAACTCTGGACCATGGGCCAAATCCAGGCCCCTGCTTGTTCTTGCCTATAAACTACCAAAGATTTTTACATTTTTAAATGATTGAAAAAAATTAAAAGAATATTTTATGACGCATGAAAATTATGAAATTCATATGTACAGTTTTATGGGTACACAGCCATACCATTACTGTCTATGACTGCTTTTATACTATATGGCCGAGCAACAGAGACTGTGTGAATCATAAAGCCTAAAATATTTACTATCGCTGGCCCTTGTGAGAGAAAGTTTGCCAACATCTTCCTTTCGGAAAGCTTATGTGGCTGAGGCACTATGAGAAAGAAGCCAGAGAGGCAAGAGGTGCATGCAGGCCACAGCAAGGATTTGGGTCTATATTCTAGTAACAGGGGAACCATTAAAGTAAACAGGAAAGTGACAAGAAGATTTGCATTTTAAAAAGCTAATTCTGGTGATTATATTGGTAACCAGTATTAGAAAAATAAGGAGGCTAGTGCAGTAAGTAGTTTAGCCAAGATAATGAACACAATTTAGACTATAGGGCAGGCAAAGTAAAATATGGAGGCTGCGCAAGATTATTTCTGAGATCCCTTTCAGCTCTAAAATTTTAAGAATCACAGAGGTTTCTAAATATTTCTAATTGGCATTTCCAATTATCACATACAAGTCTCAAAAATATTATACTATAAACAGCTCTCTAATGGTTAGTAAATTAGAAATATGCCAAAAGAGCATAAAGCATCTAACAAGTTTGGAAATTACTGAGGAACAAACGGTTCGCCCCATTAGAATGCTTTCTAAAATACAGTTTATATTTTATACTTGTCCTGGAAAGGACAAGTTTTATGAAATTTATGACTAAGATTTACAGATCATATGTAATAAATTAACACAAAGGGGGAACAAACACAAACATGCTTAAATATATTTTCACTGCACTTTTCCCCCATAATGTAGCAATGAGGAAACAAAGAACATACCTGCTACATTCTAACAATGTAACTTTAAGGCGGCCTTCAGTAAGTGCCCATTGTTGTATATGGATTTGCTCTTCTTCATCTTCTTCAAATCCTTGTGAAGTTTGGAATGGAAAAAACGGCTTAAACCTGAGAAAAGTAAAGATAAGTCTAAATTTCTGGACAGTGAACACCACAGTTTAAAGAGTAGTAGTAACAAAACCTACCTGTAGGAAAGAAACATAAAACAAAAACCTAATACTGCATGAGCTTTAAAAATCCAAAGCTTATCATACATATTTCCCTACAACTGGCAACAGATGGTATCTCCTCTGTGGCACCCAGCCCTCCTGTGCTGTTTTTTGTTTTTGCTTTTTGGCATCCCCCTCATTGACAAGGCAGGACACTTATATAAAACAAAAAGAAAATCAAAAGACCACCATTAGGCCCTGAAACTTGGGTGGGACAGGACAGTGATTCTTTCTGGACCAGAAGGTAAGAGTATTTCTACAGTATAAGATTAAAGTTCAGAACACCCTGTTCCTGGAAACAATATAATTCACAGTAATTTGTACATGATAATGATTAATAACAACAACTAATGGAGGCAAAGGTATTCATCAGAATTGTCTACTATTTGCCAGGCAGTGTGCTAAGAGCTTTCCAAGCTTTCTCTCATATAATACTTACAAACCTGAGAGGATGACAGAATTAGCTTCCCTTTCCAGATGAGAATAGTGAGCTCTGTTGGTTAAAGGATTTGTCCAATGTTACACAGTGGGTGGCAAAACCAGAATTCAAGCTAGTCTGACTCCATTAAAGCCCAAACACTTCAGTTACCTATGAATAATTCAGGTCTATATGTGCTGCTTTCTTTAATACTCTGGGTTTCATGAAGAAGCTTGTGTTGAGTTATGAACTATAGGCTTTAAAAACTTTAATTTGAAACACAATCCATACTCCTTCATTAAAGCAAAGGACAAGGAAAATGAAGAGAAAACTGGGCTCAGACATGGCAGCTTCAGTGGCTTCTCACCAACCACACACAATAAGAGACCTCCTTCACATCCAAGGTCCACCATGATTATATCTTTCTAATGGCATTTTTCCTTGGGAAACCTTCCTGGGGTGCCTGGGTGGCTCAGTGGGTTAAGCCTCTGCCTTAGGCTCATGTCATGGTCTCAGGGTCCTGGGATTAAGCCTCGCATGGGGCTCTCTCTCAACAGGGAGCCTGCTTCCCCAGCCCCTCTCTCTGCCTGCCTCTCTGCCTACTTGTGATCTCTCTTTCAAATAAATAAATAAAATCTTAAAAAAAAAAAAGAAAAAAAGAAACCTTCCTATCTAGAAAGTGTAGTCACCTCATGTACTCTGAAGATATTATGCACATTCCTGCTTTCAGGCCTTTTGAACTAACTGAATGGTTTCCCTACTTCTCAAAGCTTAGTCAAATCCTAAACGCGTTCTGTAATCGGCTTTAGGTCAGAGCACACGCACTGCTTTCACTCTTCTTTATTTTGCAGTCATTTAAATTGCTCTGCATTTATGCCTTGAAATCTCAAATGTGACTTACACTGTTTGTAACTCTCATGCACACAATCAGGACTCAAGTATGTGTTGAGCTGATTTATAAAAATCCAACACTAAAAATGAAATAAACATTTAGAATATATTACTAGCTTACTATAGTTTATACTGAAAGATATTGATGGGGGGAGAAATACTGTTTTACAGTTTCTTAATCAACAGGATCAAAGGAAAAACTTTTTAGGGAAAGATAAGTAGGTATACAAACAATGTTCAGTGCTTTTATCCCGCCTCTGAATTAGGGGGAAGGCAGAAAGTTGTTCTCAATTCCTGAATTTGCAGTTGAAATAATTTGATTCAAACTGGCACCAAATTTTTAAGAGGAAAAAAATTAGGAACTAAATCCATTATTAATTACTACATTATTGTAGTTGAGTGCTTGTAACACACACATCTTTTGGCTCCTGCAGAACACATCCATGTCACTCGTAAAACATTATAAAGATCACTATACTATATACAACCAACTCTGAATATAACAATCCAGCTAAATCACAGTTGCTCTATGAATCAACTTTTCTTGTTATATATAAACTTAATATTCAATAAAAACATTTCCCACAGGTGTGTGACTTCAAGGTACTCTGGAATTATGTCTGACTTGATTTGCTAATGCTGCTAGCAGTGTTTGCTAAGTGTTTATGCACAAAAGTACACTAAAATCACAAAACTGAATTCCATTTAATAATAACACACTACGATAAAGCTATTTGTTCACCAAGCTAATAAATAAATAAAATCCACACATTCACATTCTCTAAGGACACTTGCTTTTCAAAACTTTTAAGTCCAAGGCTTTAAGTATCCCAAAACCCATAGAGAAATCTAAACAATAAAGCAGGCTATCCCTTCCTTTTACTTCCCTATCCTACCACATTATCCTTCCTCAGAATTCATGAACCTTTTCTCCTGTTAACCTACCAACTTAAAAATGTCAGTTTTCTCATTCAAGTTCCCTAAACAAGCTACTTGTAATTCCTCCTGCAGAAGCCTTAGAAACCCAACCCAGAAAGATCAACTTCTGAACTGAGAGAGCTCCACAGACCCCTCTTCAATAAAACTGGTGGAAAGTTTTAAAATAAAAACAAAAACAGAAAGAAAACACATAAAGCTTCTGAAATGTCCCTAAGGATAAACAGCAAAGGAAGGAACTTATATTCAAGAAATTCTACAAAAATTTGGTAAGAATTTGGTGCCTACGTCAAGATGGCTCCAACGAGCTCGGCAAGGAAGAGATTCACTGTAAACTGCTGCAGCCAAGACAAGCGGTCTCACCCCTACCTCCCAGTGGAAGGCAGTCACAGTACTGAGACTTCCTAAGAGCAAGGACAACAGTGTTTCTCATTCAGCCTTCTGCTACCTAGTACTGAGGCTGAATTCCAGGCAGGTATAGTCAAGAGATGGGAGCTCCCTTCCTTGGCCCTGGCCCCATCTGTGGAAGGGAGATTTCACCTTGGGCACAGTGCCCTGATCATTTTTGCTCTGGCTCATGACGCAATGGGTCTATGCCAAGAGAGGCAAGCCTAAAGAACCTCAGGCTACTGCCACCCCCTCCCTCACCTCACACCTGTTTCTAGAGTGGGGGTGTCACAGAGAAGCTTGCCACTGTTCACCCCCAGCTCCAGAGCCCTGGCTCAAAATATTTGCTAAGGGGGCTGGAAACGGAAAGGCACACTGTAAAAAAGCTCCTGATCTCTTCCCGAAGGAACTAAGAAGCTCAAACCTAAGTGTGCTCTTAAGAACAATGGAGGGTGTGATGTCAGGCAACTGGAAGGAGATTCATGGATTTAATGAAGATACAGCCTATAATAAAGGCTGCCTAGTTTACAGGAAATAAGATAGCTGGGCCATGTCTCCAGGGGTCAGAACAAGGATCAAATACAGACCTCAGAAATTATTCCTTCAAAGAAGCCACAATTTGATTGGATTAGATGGTAGAACAATATATGCCCTAGGGTACTGGTGAGAACAATAGGCACAATAGGGGTGTAGGGTCGACTTCACTAAAATAACCCAGGCAAGCACTAAAAAACAAATAAATAATAAAGCCTGAGGGGGAACCAGCGCTCCAAGTTGCTACAATATTATCTAAAATATTTAATTTCCAACAAAAATTGTGAAAAATGCAAAGAATCAGGAAAGCAGATTTCTTTCTGACCCATAAAGCAGAAAGTGGGCAAAACAATCCACCAGTGAAAATGACCAGGTGTTGGATTTAACAGAAAAAGATTCAAAATCTTTTTGAACATCACAAATATGTTCACAAAAAAATTTAATAGCATGGTTAAAGAGGTAAAGGGAGGTATTGTGCCAATGTCATATCAAATAGAGAATATCAATAAAAATATAGGAATTATGTATATTAAAAAAAAGAAAGTGGGAATTCCAGAGTTGAAAACTAACAACTGAAATAAATTCACCAAAAGGGCTCTCAACCGTAAATATGAGCTGGCAGAAAAAAAGACAGTGAATTTGAAGATAGAGCAATGGCTATGCAAGCCAAAGAACAGAGAAACAAGTATAAAGAAAAATGAACTAATCCTTAGAGAAACGTGGGGGATCATTAAGTACACCAACACACACATAACGGGAGTGCCAAAGGGAGGGAAGGAGAGGGGAGAGGAGAAGAGGGAGGGGAGCAGAACAAATAGTGAAAGAAATAATAGAGGATGCCAGTAAGCCCTAAAGCCACAAATTATACGATTCCATTCATATGAAAATCCAGAAAAGAGAATCTATAGAGACAGAAAGTACATTAGTACTCCTGGTTGGGGTGGTAGGAGGGTTAGGAAGAGAACAGCTGAAGGATAGGGAGTTTTCTTTTTTGAGGTGATAAAACTGTTCTAAGAGGGACTGTGGTGATGGTTGTACATATCTGTGAATATACTAAAAATCATTGAATTGTAAGCTTTCAACAGATGAATTTTATGGAATATGAATTATACCTGACTAAAACTGTTAAGAAAAATCCCAACCCAGTTTACCCAGAAAGAATTTCTTTTTGTAGCTTTGGTATGTAAATGTTTGGTTAGAATTATCAGATTAAATAAGAAAAAAAGCATAAAATAACCTACAGCCCCTTTTAAGGCCTACAAAAAACAAAGATTTATTAAACAGTTGCCATACCACATACTGACTAAAAGCCACTTATTTGCTCACTTAACCCTTACAACCACCCCAAAACTGGGCATTCGCAGGTCTAACTTGGTCTTAGAGGTCTCACAAATACTACACACTGAAGCCAAAACTGGAACTTATATTAGTCTGATAGGGCTGCTGAAACAGAATATCACAAACTGTGTGGCTTAAAAAAGAGAAATTTATTTTCTCGTAGTTCTAGAGGCTGGAAGTCCAAGATTAAGGTACCAGGAGTGGTGAGGTCTCCTCAGCTTGCAGACAGGCACCTTCTTGCTGTGTCCTCTCATGGCTTTTTCTCTCTGTACATATGATGCTTCTTCCTCTTCTTTTTTTTTAAAAAATATTTTATTTATTCATTTGACACAGAGAGATCACAAGTAGGCAGAGAGGCAGTCAGAGAGGGAGGGGGAAGCTGGCTCCCTGCTGAGCAGAGAGCCCAATGCGGGGCTCGATCCCGGGACCCTGAGATCACGACCTGAGCCGAAGGCAGAGGCTTAACCCACTGAGCCACCCAGGTGCCCTGTTTCTTCTTCTTCTTATAAGGACACTGGTCTTACTGAATTAAGGCTCCATCCTTATGACCTCACTTAACCTTACTTACCTCATGAAAGGCCCTACCTCAAACACCATTACACTGAGGGTTAGGGCTTCAACACATGAATTTTGGGGGACACAATTCAGTCCACAACAGAACTCAAATGTAACTCCTGAGCCTGGTCTACAGTTCCTGAGATTGGTTTGACTGCCACCCAGTTTTCTGCAGGAATAATGCACTAAACCTGGCCTGAAAGTACCCAGCAAGGACACTCATAGTTTCACATATATTATTGTTCTTGATCCATAAAGTAACATGGTGAAGCACAGCTGCAAACTGTTTCTTCATTTCACAATGATAAGGAAACAAGTTCAGAAGAAAAGAGACAACTGGAGACTGCATACTTTATTACAAAGTTGCATGAAAATAAATGCCAGCAAAATGAGGGCATAAAGCAAGAAAGAAGAAAATGATCCAGAAAACAATAGATCCAAGTCCAGAAAGCAAGGATATCCTACACTCCGAAGACAGGTATGTGCCAAGCCAAGAAAGAAGTCTGGTCTAGAACAGGTGAAGAAGGCTCCAAGGAGATCTCTAGGAAATAAGGGGACAAGATAGGCAGAAGGAATGAAAGGGGAGGTTAATTTTTCATTTAAATCTTGAAAATTTGGTTAAGGCAATTAGGTAAAAAATAAAGAATTCAAACTTAGTTTTAGGGACATACTGCTTTGAATGGCACAAAGACTTTTAAATTAGAATATAGAGAAGGAAACATAAACCTGCATATTAGGTAGCTCTGCAATAAAGAAAAATTATACAGACATAGTAACAATGTAAACACATAAAACAGTCAAGGAAGACAACTCTGAATGGAACATAAATGTGTTCAGTTATATATAAATAAGCATGTAGTTCAATTTATGTATTGAAAACAATGATAGGGGCGCCTGGGTGGCTCAGTGGGTTAAAGCCTCTGCTTTCAGCTCAGGTCATGATCCCAGGATCCTGGGATGGAGCCCCCCCCCCCCCCCCGCCCCGCATTGGGCTCTCTGCTCAGCGGGGAGCCTGCTTCCCTTCCTCTCTCTCTGCCTGCCTCTCTGCCTACCTGTGATCTCTGTCTGTCAAATAAATAAATAAAATCTTAAAAACAAAACAAAACCCAGAAACAGTTACAAATGGTTGCTTCTGAAGAGTATGACTTAGATGAGGAAAGAAGAGGGTTTAGGGAAGTGACTGCTGACTTTCATTTTAAGTCCTTCTTTTTTATTCGATTTTTAAATTATGTACATTAACTAAAATGAAAAGACAATACCAAGTGCTGGAGAAGATGTGAAACTGCTAGTGTAGATTATCAGAACTACTCTGAAAACTGTGGTAATATTTACTAAACCTGAAGAGATACATACCCTGTGACCCAGCAAACCTACTCCTAGATATAGCCAATAGAAATGCCCACAAATGTATAACAATAATCATAACAGCACTTATGCAACCATTCCTCAAAAATAGAAGGGATAAACTAAGGTACAATCACACAGTGGAATACTCCACAGCAAATACAATGAACTACCGCCGTACGCAATGACATGGATTAATTTCACAGATGTACTGCTGCACTACGTAAAGAATCTAGAAAAACGAGTGCATACAGTACGGCTCAATTTATATAAAGTTCAAAAACAGATAAATAAAAACCAACCCCAAAGCAATGGCGGTAGATGTCAAGATAGTAGCTACTCTTAGGCAGGGAGAGTAGTAACTGGTAATATTCTATTTGCTTGTTCTGAATGTTCTTCTGTTCACTTTATATCTTCTGTTCACTTTGTAAATATGCACTGAACTGAATTTTATAATTAGTGTACATTTTAAGGGGTGAGTTGTATTTCTGTAGAAGTTTAAAAGAAATACCATGTTTAATTTAAAAATGTACATTACTTTGGTAACATTTTAAAAATATATAGTATTTAAATTTTACACCTACAAGAGAAGCCAAGCCGTCTTCTGTGGATCTGAATCTTTTCTAAAATGTCTAAAATACGTTTTTTCTCTAAGATGTTTTTTCAAGAATGCTCTAGGAGCGCCCTGAATGCCAGCTGGTGACATCTCTATCACATGGCAGCAGTAAAACTGTTTGCAAACACTGTGATCTTTAGAGAAAGAGGGTTTACTACAAACCCAATATAAAAATAGTCTGAGGTCTAAATCTACTCTTGACTTCACCATGGGCTTGTGTGTCTTTGCCAAAATAATAAATCTGCTCGTTTTCAGCTCAATAAAAGGAAAAATTTACTAACAATTAGAGCAAGTAAAAAAAAAAAAGGCACAGCTATTTCACTGTACTGCATACCTTCTATCTCTAGAAAAACTCAGAAGCTGGATAAGACCTTGTCAAGGAGGGAGGGTGTTATGAAAACACCACAAAAGTTAGAATCATAGAATCCCAACTCTTAGAGATTTGTTTCAAAATAATCAGGGGAGGAAGGGCGCCTGGGTGGCTCAGTGGGTTAGGCTGCTGCCTTCGGCTCAGGTCATGATCTCAGGGTCCTGGGATCGAGTCCCACATGGGGCTCTCTGCTCAGCGGGGAGCCTGCTCCCCCTACCTGCCTCTCTGCCTACTTGTGATCTCTCTATCTGTCAAATAAATAAATAAAATCTTAAAATAAAATAAAATAATCAGGGGAGGGGAGTGTGGGGACACAGAGATAGTCAAGAGTGGCCATAAATTAATGACTGCTATGGATTACGGGGGTTTACTGAACTATTCTCTTAACTTGTGAGTAAGTTTGGAATTTTCCATAATGGAAGAATTAAAAGGTTTTTTTTCTGCACATTAAAACAACTTCAGTTCTCTCCTCCTGTCTCCCTTCTCTTCTATACTTTTTTTAAGCAATGTCATTTGCTCTCATTGTTTCTCCAAGTTCTATATATTGATGCCTAAAAGTAAATTAGACACCTTTTCTTCAAACTTGTTCCCTTCTATTTTCTTACTGGCACTGTGGATTTCACAGACACCGGGGAACCTGCAGTTACACTTTACTCTTTCCCTTCTTACAACTGATCAGTTCCACCTCTATTCCCCTCTATGGTATTGCTAAGACGTCCTCTTCCACTGTTGGTTTGTGTTGCCCCCTGGCCAGATTTTCACTTGTTACTTAGAAGGTTGTGATTTCCCAAATTAGGTTTCATCTTCTTAAAAAGAGTATTTTTAAAATCCCAAACAAAAGCCTGCTTTTTTTTTTTTTTTAAATAAAAAACTACCTCATAGGACTATTACAAAGACTTAGGGAATTCATACATGTGAAACACCTAGTAGAGTTCCTGTCGTGTAACAGACATACAAATTCTGGTTTTCTTCCAAGTCTTATCAAACTGGCTTCCCCTTTGCCTCACTGGATCCCTAAAGATAACCATACAATGTCCTGATTCCAGTTCCTTTGCTATTTCTCCCACCAACACTAGACTTCTATCCCATCCCACTGTGTCCAAAGATAAAAAAACTATACTTTAGCTGGTCAGCTCCAATGTCACCTCATCCCTTTCCACAAATGTGCTTACTTGAGAATAGAGAGACCAAAGCCAGGCATTCAGACTAGAGTTTTATTTCACACTCAGGCATACAAACAACACTACATCCTGCCTGAGGAAGAGAGCAGAACAAGCAGCTCTCAAGAGGCAATTGGGAGTTATGTGTGGTTTTTGCCTTTCAGTCCAACAGTCTTGGCTCTCTCACATTAGGAACTAAATAATCTAAATGTACCCTAAATTCTCCTAAACCAAATACCTAAACTAGATAAAGCAGGGGTGATCATTTTCAAAATATTTCATTTATTATTCTTCATAGTATTCCTTTAAATAATGAATTCCCCTGCTGCATTTAAGTATCATTACAAAACCTCAATTCACTGTAACTTTTCCAGCACACATTATTATACAAAGTATGGGACACCAACACAAAACTACATATAAGCTAGAGAGAAAACAAAGTATGAGTGGTTCAAAATACTCTTAACTTTCTATATCAGTAAACCATGAAACTAAATTGCAAATTTTCGATTTTACTAAAACAATTTGATTGATACTACATTAAAAATTCATGCACCAAATTCCTCCATGCTTACCAAGGCTAGTCCTGCCATATTGTTTCTCCTGAGAGACTGTTTGCCGGCTAACCATTGTGATCCCATAACTAGCCCCCCATGGTAAGCTTCTTTCACCATTCAAATTCTACTTCAAAGTCACCTCCTCTCTGTAAACTGTCCCCTCCACCTGGTATCGCTTCCACACCTGTGTTCTAAAAGCCCTGTGCGCTAATCACCCTGTTCACCTATTTCTCTCTAGCTCTCCTTCACACCAACCCCTCCTCCCAACTAAATTGTGAGCTGCCAGAAGAAAAGGAACATACGTGACAGCTATTGGAGAATAGTGGGTAAGAGCAGACTCTCGAGCTTGAACAGTTTGGTTTGGAATCCTGTTCTGCCATGTCCTAGCAACATAACCAGGGGCATGCTCTGACTTTAAGACTCAGTTTCCTCATAGGAAAAACTACATCCAGCTGACAGAGCTGTTATAAAAATTATGTTAAAGAATAAAAAGCAATCAGCATCCCTTTACTCCTCAGCTTCTTTTTGACAAGGCAGTTTAAGGTACTGTTCAGCACACAGGTTTTAGAGTCAGTGCTGGGTTTTGAATTTTGGTTCTTACATCTGCTAGCTTTAAGACCTTGGGCAAGCTACTTCAACTTTGAGAGCCTCAGTTTCTTCATCTGTAAAAGTAAGATAATAATTATTACCTATATTATAGGGTTATTGTAAGGATTAGATGAGAAGATTCACATAAAGCATTAGGCACAGGGAGGTGCTCTGGAAATACTTCCTACCAAACTTTCTATTTACCTATTTTAAGGCTGATCTCCTAGAGATATACCACAGAGCAAACTCCTTCCCTTCTAAAAACAACCATTTCAGGAGTCAGCATTCACCAAGTATGATGTTCAAGGTCATAGCTGTTGGCTTTCCTTGGAGATTAGATTCCATATGGCCATGATTTCAGTCATCATACCAGTGCATTTTTTAAAAATTGTGTTCTTTCTGAGAATATCAACTTGCAAGTGCAGGAAAACTAGTAACAGCCAGCATGTCTCCCTACCTCAGGTGTTACTCTTCTGCATCTCCATCATTAAGCTTTATAACTAAAGCATATATTAAAGCTGAATATAGTAAAAGACACTAACTTATGGAAACCTATGGAGAATTGTTCTATTTATGAAATTCCTAGGTGTGTACCATGCTGACAGAGTCTATATTTGGGAAAGTGATTTTAATTCCTGTACTTTTAAGGAGAAAAAAGTACCCATGAATAATTATGAAACTAATAAGAATAAGGACAACAAACATGGCTATAAAAATTTCTTTCTGATCATCCACCTACCCTCTACTTAATACAAAATATTCACTTTTATCCAAACTCCTAATTCTGCGCAGAAGAATCAAGATCTAAAATGCTTCACAATTTTCTGATGTGGTTTTATACATACACTGTATACACTGAATAAAAGAGTGGTAACAGAGGCTGCAGGTCCCTCATAATAGAACTCACCTTTGAGTTCAATGGTAACTGATATCCTATGCATGGGAGAGATACAGTATCAAATGAGATGAGCTACTCAGCAACCAAAGTAATCCTCTTGAATATGTTTGATAAATCTCATATCTTTTTATGTTCATCACGACTCACACATGACAGTCCCTTACCATAGCCTATGATCAATAAAATTGAAATTCTCAGCTTTCACAAAGCAGGGGGAGAAAAGGCAGAACCATTAGAACTGTCCTCAAATCCAAACTCCTACTCCTCTCTACCAGCTTCCCCAACACACACCTTTGAATAAAAGAATACAAAAATTACTACTTTATTGATTTCTAGCATGTCTGTGAATGATATAATACTTTCATATACATCCCTGATTCTCATGACTCATAATGTGTAACATTGTAAGTCTTATTTACATATGAAGAAACTAAGGATGAGGAAGTTCAAGTGGCTTTCATAATCATAACTGCAACGCAACAGATCCACTCAAACCTGTGCTCCTTATAACACCAAGATGTAAATACTATAAATCAATTGAAAACATACGTATGTAATGTTCATTAAAGCTGACTCAGAGAATGATACCTCCTTCCCATATGGTAAAAATAGATAACATTAGAGCAGCAGTTTTCTCACAGGACCCCTACACATTTTTAAAAATTAAGGAATACAAAGACCAACTGTTTATGTGGTTTATGTATACAATTTACCACATTAGAAATTAAGAATAACACTTTTAGGGGCACCTGGGGGGCTCCGTTGGTTAAGCATCTTTCTTCCCAGGCTCAGGTCATAATCCTCTTCCTGGGATCAAGCCACACCCCAGCCCCAGCTTCCTGCTCAGCAGGGAGTCTGCTTGTCTCTCTCCCTCTGGCACCAACGTGCCCCCCAAAATAACATTATTTTAAACACAAGAATACACAAGCTCACATTCCATTTGCTGTCAAGGTGATGACATCATCACATATTATGTAACTCCTGGAAAACCCCACTGTACACTTGTGAAAGAATAAGGCTAAAAAAGGCAAAGAGCACTTTTTTTGAATTATTATGAGAATGGTTTTGACAAAGTAGACCCCTTCTGCAAGGGTCTTGGAGATCCAAAGTGGTCCCCAAGCCACACTGTGAAAACCACTTAAGTTAGAAGGTTAATAGCTATCATGGCAATTCTTAAACTCTACGTTCTAACCCACTATCTTACTTTAAGTACATTGTTTCTCAGTACTAGATTAAAAAAAAAATCTTGAAGGAAGGGCTGTTTTATTTATTCCCTCTTAGCACTAATTCTCTTTACAGTATATAGTGCCCTGGACAAAGTTTACTTATGAAGTAAACTGAGTCTCTCTCTTTTTTTAAAAAAAGATTATTTATTTATTTGACACAGAGAGAGAGAGAGAGATCACAAGTAAGCAGAGAGGCAGGCAGAGGGGGGCGGGATGCAGGCTCCCCGCTGAGCAGAGAGCCCGATGTGGGGCTCGATTCCAGGACCCTGGGATCATGACCTGAGCTGAAGGCAGAGGCTTTAACCCACTGAGCTTCCCAGGCACTCCAGGACTAAAAGCTTTGAATTATTTACCTGCTTGACCAAATAACTAACGTAGCAAGACTGTAGTTAGCAACCACCATCATCCTTAGTAATGAGTAGGAGTATAATTGAGTATATATGAAAGACTACTGTGTGAAAAGGATAGTAAGCACACAACACAAACATCAGGTGCACTATTTAGTAGATGTTGATGTCTGAATGAAATGGGCTGTATCTAAGAACAGAACACAGTTATTTTTTAAGATACAGATTTCTGTAGCCAGCTACTAAATAGAAATATGTCCTCATTATTATTAAAGATTTTACAGTAAAAAACAAGAGTTACTCATAATTGCATATTATACAGGTACGGTATGGATCCTATAGGATGTATTGATCCTACAGGAAACACCATTTCTAAACATACTGAGGTCACAAATACCTGTTTAAAATATCTGTCTGCATACAGATACTTAATACAAAGGAAGAGCCCAAACGAAACATTTTTACTGGGCTATTCACAGTATTCTTGTTTGTCTCTTTGTTTGCTAAGGAGGCTCCAGGCCGAGTGTAGAGCCCAATGAAGGGCTTAGACTCACAACCCTGAGATCGAGACCTGAGCTGGGATCAAGAGGAGATGTTTAACCAACTGAGCCACCCAACTGACGACCCCCTAGTCTTCTTGTGTTTTTTTTTTTTTTTCTCTTAAGTACATGCCAACAAGGACTAATTATGCTGGGCAGAGGGACATTTTCTAGCTCTTTTCTCAAAGCTATGCAAACCAAAGCACAGACATCTCAGTACTCTACCCACCATATCATCACCTCTATTCTTCCAACAATACATGAAGAATTCATGGGCATAAATACCCAATGTTTTGATTAGAGAAAAAAGAAATACCTGTAGTAAAGCATTCTGCTGGTTTCATGAAAATTTATAATTATGCATCAGATTAGTGAAAATTAGTTTTACTGTTACTCTATATCAGTCCAAGGAAAGGATCATCTATAGTTTACATTGACTTTTCCTAAGAACGTGAAATTAAAAGCCACAGCTTCTGGAGTGTCAGAGAAGACTGCAAACACATTCGTGTTTTGTTTTTGTGGAAATGAGAGGAGACCTGGTGCCCCTAAGGTGCCCAACAGACCTTAACTCAGCACTGTGAACTGCTGGACACTTACAATCAGCATAATCTGTGTGTGTGTGTGTGTGTGTGTGTGTG